>JAQFXY010000035.1:0-85507 GCA_034693865.1 Ceratophysella sigillata
TCAGATTCCTCTTTATACATAATTATTATAATAAAGCTATTGTTGAGAATCAGGCTCTAATTCTCATATACATACAAACCTCAGCACACCGGTTTCTCTGGTCACTGGCTTCGCGCAAAGCTGCAAAGGAGAACGAAGGAAAAACGTCATACTAGTATTTTGTATATGTTCCATCCGTGATAATGATAGTGACGCAACGCTACGTATAGAAACACGTCACACAATACCAAACAATGCAAACTCATACATGTAACAATAATCATGCTGAATCATAGACACATGGAATATATCTTTGTGTAATTTGCGGACCGAGTAAAACTTTGGAATTTGGGATACATATAGCAAAAATTAGTTTAATCAATAATTATGCTTGTGTGTAGTGTATGTATGTATATCATGAATGTACAGGTAATGGAAGCCTTGGATTTACCTTGAAAAAGTTTTAACGCAATTGTTCAGCTTGAATGCATGTTCATGCAGAGGCACAAATGATCCGGACACATTTAATGGACAAAGATAAAAGCGTTCAAGTGTGTGTCGCTGGATAACGATACGAACTTTTAGCATAGGACGAGAGTGAGGATTTGAGATTTTGAGATAAAGCTTGGAGTGCGAGTGGACGCTCTGTTCACCGATTCCGCTCCGCATGTATTATATCACAGTAAGTATCATTGTACACATAATACATATATATACTGTTTGTATATATATATTTGTATAATTATATATTTTGTATATATATATTTGTTAGTATGTAATGTCTGTAAGGACCTCGGTCAATTAATCGGACAATAAACTCAATAATAATAATATACATACTGTTTCAGTTAATATGCGCATTTGGATCATTATTGGCATTGTTGCTTACTGAATTTAAAAAGTGCACTAGTAAATGGATCACACAGCACAGGTTCCCTGGTGGAATAATTGGATCTGAGACGGAGTTAGTAAAAGTTGACATTTTCGAGTGTGGTGTAAATGCGAAGCCAGCACTGATATTTTATTTGAACTTTTAGATTTTCATTTCAAGTATTGGAAATCTGTAACGGGTTATCCCACTAATGTCCAGTATTGCTGTTCATCATCAACAACGTAAATAATGATGAGTTTCAATAATTTTTAATTCATTGACCTAACAAAACCGAAGTACTAATTCCTGTCGTTGGGCGGCGCCGTATGTTGATTAAACATGCTATTGTTCTATATACATACTAATTTTATTGAGTACAGGGTTGTTATGAACTATACAATTAATTTAGTAATAGAACATTTTAAATTTGGCTAAATATATATTTAATCAAACATATACAATTAACCTTAACCAACCACGGTTATATTATTTAAATTACATATTGTAGTTCTTCTTGTGTATCGTAAAACGAAGAACTTAATGGACCGTGGTAGATCTAGGTATTTGCTTTCAACTTAATGCTTGTCAATAGTGAGTATCTCATTCGAATTTCAGATTTAAATTTTTTTTTAAAATAGTAAATAGCTCACTGAACAATTGAACATATACGAGTATATGGTCCGTTTATACACAGTTATCGATAATTTAGCTGAATTCAGCAACAAATAAAGATTCAGCGCATCTAAGTTTTTCCATATTTTTAAAGAATGGTACATAGAAACTAAGACCAGACGCCAAAATCTTTTACTCATACATACCTACATACAGCCAAATATGTAGCTTTGTTGCTCTAGAAACTGTTACACAGAGACTTGCTCTATGTATATACAGAATGCGTTTCACAAAGTTTGATTTCCTGTGGGATTTGTGATTTATTAACCCGATTGAAAATCTTAATATCCCCTATAATCTGAATAGTACATGACTTTCTTGTAGTAAACAGTAGACTATGATATTTATTTTAAAAATCTGTAAATGAATTTAACTCAAAATGACGCCGGGATACGGGTACATTTATAGACATTAGTGTTAATTGATATAAATATGTTAATTTGATTATTTCCTAACACACAATTAATCATATATTTGCATGAAACGCAGTCGAATATTGCAAAATATTTTTTTGTACAAATTAAATGTACGTATATATTCCATGAATGGGATGATTCATACATACATACATATTTAGTAAGCGTGATGTTATTTCCTTGATTGGGATGATGTTAGATTAGGGAATCTGATGTGGAATTGGCTGACGCAATAAGGAGTTTGAGTCGGTTGGGTCGTAGGAAAGTCCGCATTTTGGTGGTTAAGTTTGAAGTTGGCGGTTGCCTGGGGGTTGTGAAACTGTTTTGTATTCGCCTTCCCGTTGGCTCGTTCCATTCCTCATGCTCTCATTCATTGCCCAAAATCAGTTGAGAGTACAAGTGATCAAGTATCAAGTGAAGTTGAATAATAACCAGGAACATGCTGAGCACAGGTCCAGACCAGGGTACCACCACCAGCAGCCAAACTCCGCAGAATATTATTTCAAGTCCTCCCACGCCCAAGTGCCCAGTGACCTCAAGTACCCTCTTCTCAAACCACTACTCCTGGAGACTTTATATGAAGTAAACTATTTCCTGATGTTACATAAGCTCAAGTGGCTCAGTCAAAGTGAAAGTGACAAGTGACGTATGTACAATGATTTGTGAATTCGGGCACGTCTGGGCCCTGCCCATCCCTGAAATGCTTTCCAGTCCCAGTCCCTCCAGAAGGACAAAGGTGAGGTCATTATTGGTCCGTTAAGTGAGTCTCAGCTCAGCTGGGCAGTAGTTCAAGGACTACGCCTCCAATTCTCAAATTTCCCTCCTCTTCCCTCTCAGACTACAGAACATCTGGCCCTAGGTCGTCATGTGGTCTTTGTAATTGTTCGAGGGCCCATTGACCCTTGTGCTTAGTGCTACATAGTTCCTTCCATGTTTTGTATGAATTGGAAATCCATTTAGTCCATTAAGCTTTTTCATAGTTCCTAGGTTGCCATTTACTACTATGAACTATGACCCTGAGCGTACAATGGAAACGCGTAGAAATTCACTGTGCTTAAGAACGAAATACGGTACCTCACCACCATATTTCAACAATTTATTTTATTTTGTAAATTGTACTGCAAAAATCAAAAAATGGAAACCACCATGCGATGGCAAACATTAATCCCTAAAAGTGGGCAAATTTTTAGCTCATTTCATTTAAATGTCAAGAAATAAACATGCATAAACTTAGTGAGAAACCGTTGTGGTTTATGCAAGTTATTTTAACAGTTTTAAAATAAAATAAGCTAAAAATGTGCACACCTTTAGAGACTAATGTTAGCCATTGTATGGTGAATTTGATGTTTTGACTTTTTAATTGTGCTTTACAATATAAAATAAATTGTAGAAATATAAGGGTGAGGTCTCGTATCTCGTCCTTAAGTTATTTTACTGAAAATATTCAGGATAAGCACCTGCTTAATTATGAAGCAAGTACAATAGAAGCTACTATTTTCCATTGATTATCCTGTGTATACACACAAATAGAGTATTTTGCAAATAAATTCTAAAGCATTCCATATTTAGGTTTATTTGAAGTATTATATATACTAAACCAAACCCAGTAGTACATCATATAATAGATTAATTTCAGTTCATTGATTGATCAAAAACGACAATAATAGAACTTCCTGTAAAAATATGGGTTTATGTGTAGTGTAATAGTAATTGCTTGAGGAAAATCAATAATCGTGCAGGTGAAATATTAAAAAACGTGTTGTACACAGCGGAATATGTACAGTTACAGTACATAGTAATTAAAAATATTAAAATAAAATTAGGCAATTAGAAAGTTGATTCTAGCATCGCATCATATGAGTATGTCATTGGGATTGCAAATGAAATTCTCGTCAGGGCCTAATAGTCGTCTCCCACATATTCCTATTCTCAGTACTTACTGTGTGCCCATTACATCAGCTTAGTAGATATACTAATAATTCCATTGAAGCGCTTATCAACTTATCATGATGCACTCATTTATAGGAGCGAGGGTAATGCTCATCAGGCGCGTACCTAGCATGGGGTTTTAGGGTCTCAAACCCTAATGTCTATTGAGAAGATTTTGGAATCATATTTGACAAGCAAGAAGCGTAAAATTTTGCAATAAATTTCAAAGTTAATGATTAAATAAATCAATGGTAATACGCGTCAGTATGTGTTTGTGTATGAAAATGCAGTAAATGTCAGCCAAACACAAATTTTAGGTTGTTGGCACTTTAATAATTTGTCACTTCATCAAACACCCCCCGAAATGTCACTCTAGGTACGCGCCTGATGCTCATGGTTCATGTTCATAGTATTAGCATAGGAATAAGAACTCAGAAACAGTGGAACTGGAGGTTGTGTAAGTGTAACTAATTAGCTCGTTTTTGAATTTCCAGGTACATTTTCCGGATGCCGCTCATTTAGTGACAATTGTTGTGTTTGAAGATGACTTAGAGTCCCAGAAAATGCGAGAGTGTTATTGGGAAATATTTGCACGAGATCGAGCCCGATTTCGAGACAGAATTCAGCAAACTGGTGAAGTTCTCAGCACCGTCCTTGACCCCACTCACCGAGCTAAAGTGTTTCATGACTTGTCGACATCGACGTATCAACAAGCTCCTCTCAGCCGTGCTATCCAAGTTCAAAATTATACGCAGTCGCACTCATGCAGGACTACTGACTACTCGTGATAATTGGTTTCAAAATTAAACAAGCGGCAAGAGGACCCAAGTCTCAAGGTCGATTTATTCAGGCCTCACACCGTTCCCTATCGTCCGGAACTCGGAACCCTAGTCAAGGATAATGATCCTCACATTTATTTTTTTAACCCAACTAGAGTTTATAATATAAATTATTAAGTACGTACAAAAATACACCGTGTGTTTTATTCAATGAAACCATAATACGTAAATATAGTTACAAATTGTGCTGAAATAAAATAAGAGCTGAAATGCGTAAATAAGATATTGTATGCGTATTTAGTTAAAAGTGGAATTCCTGGAAACACAGTAAACAAAGGAAAATAGCATGCACAACAAAATATGTTTGTATATTAAATGTTATTACATAATAATTCTTAGGACTCATCAAAGGAAGATAGCATGCACAACAAAATATGTTTGTATAACAACTGTTATAATGTGTAATTATTCGTAGGACTCATAACGCATCCGTCGTACAAGGCATACAACCAACAACCCATAATTTTCATTCAATGACTAAAAATCGCTAGACTCGTACACATTTCTCGCAACAAGTAACAATGGGGTCCGGACGGAAATACATATATTCCGAAGCTATAATATCTTCACTTCACAACAAAAATATACATATAAACGATTAGAATGACTGTAGATTTTTACAGTTTGATATACACGTCTTGTAACTTTACATCATTATAAATTTCCTTTCAGACTTAGTAAATAAAAACATTCTTTGACTATGATACCTTCTCATACTTCTTCATCTGTTGAAGACGACTTTTGGCTTTCTGTATACACCATTCCGAATGGCTAACTAATTAAATCACCGCATAGTTTCCACACAGCAGCCTGCTGCACCACCTCAACAGCCTTTAGTTTTAGGAGCATATGTTTCGCAGATTTCAGAGCTAGGATATACTAAATAATCTAGACACACTTTTATTGTAGAATAGGTAATAGTTTGAATTTTGATAGCTTATGCCTGATCATTTGTCGTGCAGTATTTTAGATTCGCCACAGACGTACTTACATTTTCATTGAATCGACGTTGAATTTTTTGAGCATAATTTAAGTTTTGAAGACGTGTTTCTAGCTCCTGATCCAAAGTTTACTCGAATTTTGGCATCAAGATATGCGGAGGAGCATTGTTTGCCATTTGCAACTTTTGCCAACGATCATCAGTAGCAGGGTCATATTCCGGAACACCATTTGACGGCTTCTCAAGCTCTAATTCCATTGCCAATTTACCAGCCAAGATTCCGTGAACCTCCATCCGGTTCCAAATTACGCCTATATCGGAACGAATATTGAATATTAACGTGTCCCATACAGATGATTTAGGATTGGATTATCGATTAAGGATTTGATTCACTTACTCATGAAAATACTGAAGAAAATAAAGATCATCAGCATAACTCTTCCAAACCCCAACACGTAGCCCAGGTAGTTCTTAAATTCTAAAGCAACGGAAGCTACGAGTAAAATCAAGCAAAGTACTCCAAAGGCATAGTAAATCTTTTTAGACGTGGACAAATTCCGCAAAGCCTGGGAACAGATTTCAACAGATTCCTCCAACGCTTCTCGCTTAGAGCCATCCGGGCATCGGTAAGGAGAAACTAAAACACAGAATTCACAGTCATCGTTTTTAATAAGTACTATCAAAATAATCCCGTCCAGATTTTAGTAATGTTTACCTGCTTCAGACTTCAAAATCTTCAGTTTAGCCACAACAGCTTCATGGTCAGAGTAGCTAAAGTTTTCACCAGGTACCAACTTTGGCAACGGGGTAGTACAGCTCTGAGTCGTGATCTGATAACATGGTTAGAAAAAATGAGACGTTACGGAATATGGCCAGGAACTAGCTAATAGTGGTATTTAGTTTATATACACTTAAAAAGGGGATACTTGATTACTTACTTCAACACAATCACCCGATTTGTAGATCACGTAGTCAATTCGCTTGCCAAATGGATTCGATTTAAGAACTCGAGACGGGGTATAAGAATTTCCTGCAGTATCACATGTATAGATTTCACCCTAAATTGGCATATTTATAAATTAAATCAGTTGAGTATAATAACATGGTTCAATTCGCATCAAATTAAGTTACACAAGGGAATATGTCAGAATTTGAATTACAGATCCAGTTGTGCTTCGTTCAAAGAAGGAATCACGCAGTTCAGCAGTGTGAACAATAACACGGTAAGCAAGGTCTCCTGGTTCGGTATTCAAGTCACCTCCCACAATAACAAGATCTGCCTGCGGTGAAGTCAGAGTGATAAATTGAGCCGTATCAAAAGCTTGAGTAACTCGATGAGCCAAGTATTCATCATTAACTCGGTCGTATTCAGCATGAAGCTAGAAACAAGGAATTTAGAGCACTCAAATTTAGCATTGACAGCCGATTTATGATGATATTATAATTGACAATCCAGATACAAGCACTATGCTTTAAATCTTACATGCGTCGTATAGAGGTTGATATTCAAACCTTTGTGAAGCACTTGTACCATGCCAATTCCCTTTCCACCAAACCAATCCCCATGCTGAATCTGAAGTAGAAAATAGAATATTAAAGATGCGTAAAGTGAATAAGTACTTTTTAAAGGAAACCATAAATGAATATTATGGAAATACCTTGTGGACATAACCATTCACAGCCCATTGGTGGAAAAAGGCAGCTGTAATTGGTGATCGGGAAAAGATACAAATACCGGCTCCAATCACACCACTAAAATAACAATCGAATATAAAATTTAAATTCTATAAAACTGTTTTAACGGGAGAATGAGAAATACTACTAGGTTCGAGAAATTAGAATCAATTTCAATCCTTGATTACTACAACTCACCTATAAAAATAATGCGAAAACGGTAGTGCCTGTTGAGTTTTCTTTTTGATGCGCTCGTAGTCAGCGGTGGTCCACACTTCTTGAAGAAAAGCAAAGTCGTACTTTCCAGTAGCTAGCTCCGTCGCGATTGCTTTCATACGAGGAACACGGTCCTTTGAAACTCCAGCAATACCCCTAAGATTTGAAAACAGTATTCAGTATAAAGCTTGCTAATATTTCACCCATAATTGCGTTTTCCGTAGGTTAAGCAACTTAAACTATTTGCTTTATGGTTTAGAGATGGGATCGAAGTTATTTTTTGAACTGTCATTACAGAACAAAGTTAGAAGAGAGATACCAACGAATACAGTCTAATATCCAACATATTAACCTTCTTCATTGATGTCATTGTTCTGTTCGTTAACTAAAGCCATTCAATACGATGACACTATTGGCCAAAATTGCTTAACATTTATTTTATATAATTGATTTTAAATATATCATCGGATGTCGGAAACCAGTAAACGATACTAATAGCTTCATGTTCATTTTACTTAACATAAAACATCTTATGTCTTGTTTTCTTTTACAACGACTCTCAAAATTGAACCAAAACATTTTGAGATCAAGGATCAAGGCTTTTATTACCTATTTTAAGTGTCAAACTGAAACAGTTGACAGTTAATATTAATATTCTGCTAAAATAAACAATACCATTGAAAAGTGCATGCAATAGTTAAGCATCAAGGTTTAAGTTTAAATTGAAGCATCAGATGTGCCTATTAATCCATAAAGAAGTTCAGAAAACAAATATCATGCAAATCCAAACATGTACTGTGTATCACCAATTATTAGCAGTTAGCAGATATTTCCGAGCAAGTGTAGCTTACTCGTTTAGAGGCTGTATCCATTGTGAGCCAATTATGATTAATTAGTGAATTGAGTCAACTTACCAGCAATTCAGTGAGATCACAGTCAATTGGGTTTCCATTTTCATGGCAAGTTGAGTTCTGGGAAGGTCCAGACTCGAGAGAGAAGGAAGGGAAGTGAATTGGGCGAGAGGCGCGGAACGGGAGGTTGGCAGGATGAGGCCCCAAATATCCCTTTACTCATACGAACCAAGAGCCGAGCCTCCAAGTTCCAAGACGAGCAATAGTCTAAAAACACAAATCAAATCCAGACATTCTATAATGTATAATTTGTAATTTTAAAGGACTATGACCCAGCCTCTAGCCTGTTCAGAGCTATAGAATGTAAATGAATGTCAAGCCAAGGCCCTTATCTCCCTTCCACGCACTCACCACGTTCTTCCTCGCCTCCGACTTGTTCCAACAACTGAAGCAGATAAGGCCCAACTACTGATAACCGGAACTTTAAAACCCTTCAACAGCCACACACTACAAGTCTCAGAGCAGAGACTCAAGAAGAACAAGAACCACGCGGCAAGAAAACGGAGGAAACAGGAAAGACATTTCTTAAAATTCTCTACTTTTACTGTCTCCTCTTTCTGTTCCACTGCACAGATCGGCCACTTCACAAATGAGACTACTGCAGGCTTTTGTCCTCTAACTTATTACCAAATAATTGTTGATTTGATACAAATTGTTTTATCTACATCAAATGAATCCCTTTCCTCGAAATGCGTAACCATGGAAATTATCAATTGTACTTATGACAGAAGCAATGATCAACGTTGAATTGTTGTTGTTTTTTGGTGGATATTATCATTGTCTCGCCGGTGAAATTGGTTATGAATTACGAGATTAAGCAGTTGATGTAATACTAGACGTCATTTCAATTTTCGAAATAATGTTTCGGTGGTTGGTGAAATCATTAGATTGTTAAGAATTGATGCTGAGGATGTTAGAAGATATTTTCTAAATAAATAAATAATTTTTTTTACTATCACCGAGTGATGATATGATTAAGATTGTATATATCCCATTCATTGTTGGTAAAATTGAATCTGCAAATTACTAACAACCGCCGTTAAAGTTCAAAAATAAGGGACGATTAATTATTGCGCGCCGACCTTGACAGTAATTAAACCCAAGCCATCATTTGTTATTGTGCAATTCCAGGTTCATGAAGCCGTAGGAACAGATATTTATTAATAGATCTCAGTACGTACCTACATGTATTAGTTTAATAAAAAGTAATATCAAATATGTAATATTCCATCGTTGGAAAGTTCAGACCATTTTAATCCTTACGTATAAAGTGAAAGGTTGAATAAATTGAGGCCTCGAACGGGAAACTTGGGCTTGGAAGGCTACCGAAATGTAAATCAAATCATTCGCTTGGATTTAAACCATAGAACTGCATCATAATTAAATGTGAACAGTCTCTGTTACAACACCGTAATTATCAAGCATGGACATGAAAATAAAGTGGAAATGATTAATTAATGATCAAATTAAGTTAATTAGCTATTATCCCACAAAATGGAAGCTATAAAAGCTATGACAAAATACATCTTCTGCCGCCCAGTGATTATCTTTGGGACGTTGGACTTTTTTGCATTCTGCTTTCTGCTGCGTTGGAGTTTGAGGCCACAGCAGCCGAATTTATTCCTCGTACACTTACCGCATATTTAACCCACAAAAAGTCCCTCTGCCAGCGTGCACTTCAAAACAAAGAATGGGGTGTGTAGTGTAATGTACATAATGACAGTCCAGGATGAAAACTAATGATAAATTCCAAAAGAATATCACTTGCCATATTCCATTTGAGCGAATAGTTGTACAGAGTGCAGTGGGTAGCAATGTTGAGCATTGGTTATGTGCCATTCGTCCAATGCTTCACCGTAAGTAGTAGGGCAATGAAGGACTGACGGAGGGAATTTCAAATTTCAGGCCGGGGGTTTCCACGAGTTTTCTACACAGTTTCACCTCTCTTCTCGTCGGTCATCTCTTATCGTCCATCCTTGGGAATTGGGTGTTCGGAGTTACAAACAAGAAAACAGGAGTGACAGCAGCGGTGGAAGGTAGTGTTGGAGACAGGATACACGAGTAGTGTGTCATTCTGAAGCTCTGGAGTTAGTTGTAGTTGATAGTGAGTGATTGACCTGAATTGGCGCTGGCGGGGATACTCGGAAGAAATCTGGTATGTATGTCATCTTTATGGTCTCTTGTCACTTGTCTCTTGAATATATGATACATGACCCTGGCCCTGATAACTGACACAAATGTATGCGAGTGCGAGGTAAGCATGCGGGGCACACGGATACGAAACATGTCTATCTTAACGACTGGCAAGGTAGTTGATGATTAAATTACAATATATACCTTCATAATATATAGGGCAACCTTACTTAAGTAAGAGTACCTATTCTGAGCTTTCGCACTTATCTGGTTCAATACCTATTCTGAGCTTTCGCACTTATCTGGTTCAACAGTAAAATCACTACGAGCGGAACTAATGCTTCAATTAGTAGTAATTCATTGATTTTATCTATGGATTTTTACAGAACGTCGTGGCGAAGAACTTGGCTAAAAGAATGGGTACGCAAAACTTGCAGGACGTTGAGACGAATCTAAATTGGTGGCTAAGACCAAAATTTAATGCTGAAGACTGGGATAATGTCGGTTTACTGGTTGGATCTGGAAGATGCTCAAAAAAGGACAAGATGATTGATAAAATTCTGCTGTGCAATGACCTTACCTTGAAGGTTGTTGATGAAGCCATTGAAATGGCTACCAATCTCATTATTGCGTACCATCCACCCATCTTCAAAGCACTGAAAACAATTACGAATGATAAATGGAAAGTAAGTCAAGTCTCGAAACCGGAAGGAAAAATTATTATTACATAATATTTTAATTTCAATAGTAATATTTGAAAGTTTTGAAGTGTAGGTATTTGCATGTAGTCTTCATGTTGTGAGCGCTTGTATAAGAAACAATCATAATCATAGACAGCGGTTCAATTTATAAATTATTTCTTGATGGACGCCAGGCTGCCAGAATTTGTTGGAATTTCTCAAATTGAGGCAATAGCTTCACGATACTCAACTGAATCTCCCGATTTATGAACTTTCTTTGATTTGAAATTGCAGGAGGCAATTATGCTGAAGTGCATTGCCAATGACATTTGCATTTATAGCCCGCACACGGCTTTAGACTCCATACCAGGTGGTATTAATGATGCGTTCGTGAAAATTCTGGGTAATTGTTTTTAACTTGTTTGAATGCTTCATGTTGCTTGACTGTTAATAAATGTTTTATTGTCTGTAAGACCGTATTGGAGGATTACTGGATGTCCAGCCTATTAATCCACGCTTTCCAAAATCTGCGGGGTTCCTGGGAGCTGGGTTTTCATTTTCTGCAGAGCCGCGTGAAATGTCATTAATCTGTTCACAGCTAGCAGAAGCCCCCAACCCAGATTTCTGCTATAAGATTGATATGCACGGAGGGAAGGATAATGTCACAGTCAGTGCTTACTGCGTTAATGCAAGTATTGGAGGGAAACTTGAGGATTTTCAAACAATGGCAATTGATACTCATGGGCGCGGAAACTATCCGCCGTAAGTCCTCAGGAGCATTTAGGTCCTACATCCTAGGTAAATGGTATAGCAACTTAAAAATGATATCTGCTCTCTTTTTAGCTTCACTTATTTGGACAAACCAGCTATTCCTGGTTCTGGACGAACTGTCATTTTGAAGAGTAGTGTTCCTTTGAAGGTTGTGGCGTCAGGTATTAAAAGTGAACTTAGATTGGACTATTTGCAAGTAGCGGATGCTGGACGTAAGTTTTCAGCCTATCCTCAACGTATTCGTACATGCAAATGCAAAGCATAGTGTTGTCTTACATGGAACTGCCTTCCTTTATAGGTGATCAGATTTCCACGGTTGCAATTTGCGCCGGTTCCGGAGGTTCAATGCTCGTTGGCTTGAAGGTGGATTTAGTGATTACTGGGGAAATGAGTCATCACGAAATTCTTGACTGTGTTCAGGTTGGTACGGCTGTAATCTTGTTGGGACATTGCAATAGCGAGCGCCACTATTTACCGACATTAGAAGCTACACTAAAAGTGATTCTGGGTGGCAGAGGATTTGACGTCCCTGAAATAACTATTTCCAAGACTGATCTAGCACCTTTAAAACTTGCCTAGTTTATTTAATTCATTCTTTCTATGGTTTCAAAATAAACTTACCTTAGTACTAAATCACCAATTCACCAAACACGTAATTTTCTTTATTATTCATTAGTGGTATTGTAATTGTAATGAACATCTGTTTCAGGCAGATATGTTTAGTTTCTCTTGCGTCACTTGTGGATAAGAGTAATAATGCGTATTTCTTGTAGATTTAGTTGTTCTTGCTCAGTTGAAAGTTTTGGTTCCTGTCTGTGAGTATTTGACTTGAAACTTCAAATGAAACAGGAGGCGGATTGGCAGGCTGCTCAAACTCAAGAAGTGATTAGTGACGGTTAAACCAAGTTCATATTTTCTAGCATTCCTGGTACACCTGCTTCATGTAATTACTGTATTCCTGAATTGACTAGCTTGGAACATCGATCCTCGTAACACTTACAACATACATCTACTCCTACAGATACTTCTAACAATTTACATTTTACGCAAATACAACAAGAGTGAAGGAATTTTGCGCAACACTTTACCAGGACTTTTAGGTGTTTTTTAAAGTTTTTTTTCAAATTTTCCATTTGGCATAAAGTATATATTGTAGGCTGCTCTCAAGAAGAGGCCAAAAGTCGTGACTCGAGTATTAATAATACGTTCAACCCTCATTTCCATAAGTGATAATCTGAAAATCAGGTTCAGGAAATTGTGTGTATACTATACTCACTCCGACGCTGCTCTTGTTTCATTCACCTTATACACACTTTGCCCGGGATTCGGGTTTTAGAACTTTTTACCTGTTCAATGACTCCAGCCATAATTCACAGTACAGAGCTTCTCACGAGTTTTGCCTCCAAATGCTTAAGGAGAAATCCGAGTATAACCCATTTCATTGGGGAACTCCAAATGGAAATAATGACATATTCGGTACGTCATTCGGACATATTGCTAACTGGCCCACACGTTGTGAGCAGCTCTGTATGTCAACATAGGCCCACTTATGAGATAGAAAGCTTTTCCTTCAATTTCAACCATTATAATATAGTGTTTCTGCTTTGACGTATCACTTTCCACAAGTTAAATCAGGTTCTCCGTTATTGCTCCGTCTCGATTTGGATTCTCATAAGTCTTGCTAGTAAGTAATTGATTTCTCTATCCAAGAATCCTTTTTCATTTTACATAATAATATGTATGTAATATATAGTAGTTATACTTAAAAATAATGATGATCACACTGATGCTCTACCCTAGCCTTGAACACTAGCCTTATCCAACCATGTTCACTAAACACAATAGATGTGTGACATAACATCAGCAGACCCCTGAGGGCCACTCGCTTTCTTAAAACAAAACTTAACACAGCTCTGACCGAATGAGACGTGTGAGAACACAAAGCCCATGGCCCAGCATTGAACATCAAGGACAATCAATAAATAACAGTAATATAACATTCTAATAGTATTCTCTATATTTCGGTTACGTACTCTACGGGTAATGTCCTGTCCGGTGCACGTATGTCGACTGAGCCGAGCATGTTGGGCACGCCGAGTGGGAGAGTAATGGGATTACGGCGGACAATGAGCGTCCTACCATTATTGAGTGGAGTAGCAGCTACTCCTGCCTGGCATTTCTGGACGTTATTTTGACATTGTGTTGTTGATGGTGATGATGCGGTTAGGGTGACCACTCCGGTTCAGGATTCAGAGGAACTCATTAGTCAAGCGTCCGCACGAGGTTGGATGGAGGAGCTCCGCTAGAAAGCCGCAGCCACTCGGTAAATCCCCGTGTAGCCACATAGACGAGCTCGTAAGGCGGGAAGAAGCTGAGCTGCAGAATTTACGTTTTCCAAAAAATTGGCACACTCACAGAGTAGCAGGTACAACTTGTCACCGCGGACCGCAGCTGACTTGTGCAACGTGATTCGTCGGAGTCCGACGCTCTTGGGCAGGTGACGGTAGAGTGTTCGTGCCCCTGTGAAGAAAATATTTAAGATATATTGTGCCTAATTATGTATGTTGTGTAGTTGCCAGGGAGCTGAGGGCCTATTCGAGGTCACTGATTCTGCTAAAATTGCCTGACGCAAATTGGGCGGACGGAAAAATCTACACTAAACTTCAGGTGACGCATTAATCTGGGTTAGGTAGCCGCTAAAGGCAAACGAACAACGGTAGTGAATCAATTTCTCTCAACTTATTTCTTTATCAGGTGAAGCCTTGAAGGCCTGACGTTTATTACTAAAAAAATTTAATTGAAGTTAAACTCTAACAGGATATCCTGATTGCATCCTCTCTGGTCGCAATGACAAAAACCAGTAACGAGAATTCGGAAAACACGCTGGTAAAACGAGTTTAAATTATTTTTTATTGTCAAAAGAATAACTAGCATTTCTTCAACATATATGCGTACTACATACAATACAATAGTGTGCTTAAATATCACAAAGCCAGGATTAACTCTTTCTGATCTCGTTAATGAAAAAACTAATCTAGAAACTCAATTTCGATTTCGAACAGTTATTACCTCGGAGCTTGAATTGAATTTCAATCATAAACTAACCCGTTTAGAAATAAATACTTGTTCCTGATTCGGAATTCGTAACTTCGCCAATCTATACTATGTTCTGTAAAAATTGGCTTATGGTTGAATAAAAAAAAATTAAAAATACTACAAGGCTTGTCAATTGTCATATTTCCCCATTGTCGCCGTCCAATAGTGACATTATTAGGAGGAGAAGATAAAGAAATGAATTGTTGAGTGGAAATGAGAAATATTTATTAAAGGGAGTAATAATTTATAGATGGATATATTAGATGCTGTCTGGGCAGTGGGGGATGGAGAATAGCCTGTGAAGATCAATACCTGTCCAATAGAGCCAGTTCCGTTCCAACTTCTCTCGGTCGTCCCCATCAAAGACTCTAAAAATGGAGATGATGTAGCCTGTAGTCGAGGCCTTTCCTTTTTTGGCAGGATTGTCGATTGGTGGTCGTGCAATTGTGGCCACCTGGAAAGAAGAATAAGCAGTAAAGGGCTGAAATGGAGACAGCAGACAAATGGAAGCCCTTTCATTCTCTCTCTCAGTAGGCAGCTCAGCTCAGCTCGGCAAAGAAACGGAATGGCGAAATATAAAAGAGTGAAAAACGTTGGATATCCTGACAAAACTGGCGGTAGTAGAATTACTTCTTTTCTGACAAAATTGGTACTATCACAAAGCCAGGCATCAAAAAATTAAAAAAAAAAAGATTGGAAGTAATGACATCATAGATATAAAGTTCTATGGTCGGAAATCGTTAACGAAGAAAGTTTATCAAGTAATCCAATTTGAGAAAGCAATCAATAATATACTTGATATTGGCATGAATTGTAGAAAATGTTCTCAAGCCAATATAATGCAGGTACTTATATAGGCTACATACACATTTATTACTTGTGATTGGATGGAGTTTTGGCAAGACGAAGCCCTTAATTTACAAAATTGGAAAAAGGAAGATAGTGAAAGGGTAGAAATAGCCAAAAAATTGGTTTTAATAAAGCGTTGCCAATTCGGATTTGAAAGGTTTTGTCCAGCTTTGTTAGCCTTGGTTCTGCCAATCTGATGGCACTCTGTCAGCCTAGCCGGATCAAAGCGCTGTAGAGAGAGAGAGAGTGGAAGGCGTCTGTATTTCTTCTAATTCTGTTTGGTAGCCGAATAAGAAAGACTCACCTCTCGACAGAGATGGAAAAAATGGTCTCCACAGTAGCCAAGGTTGCTCGGATCAAAAATATCTAAGGCGTTCTTCCGGGCAGTTTCCACAAAGTCATTCGCATCTGTCCGAAGCTTCGGCACCACGTACAAAGTCATTAATGGAAAGTCAGCTGCGGAAAAAGAAAGAACGGTGCGACATCATTACCAACCATTACTTTTCATGACTTTCTTCCTTTCATCCTCGCTCTCCACTATTTAACGCCCTCGTTTTTCATTACACACGCAGGCATGATGCATGAGGGGCTATGGGCTGTAAGACAAGCTTAATCGCCCAAAAAAATCTGTCTTACTCCAACAGAGGCTCGAATTTAGCCGTCATTTCTTACGCTACCGTTCTACGTCAATTCGGCACTCGGAGTTTCCATTAGTCAAATACAAAATCCAGGATTTTTTCAGTGGAATGAAAATATTCATATTCTAAAATGTAAATTACTTATAAAATGTGAGTGGGTCATTTTAGCCATTTTTTTAGCCAACGGCTCTTAAGAAGTTGACCAATTATTTGCGGTATATATTAACAACATTTGTCGTTAACCTTACATAATCTGTCCATCTCGATTCCTTAATTTGAATGGCTTAAATGTATTTTGCCCGTCAAAAATACAACAAATGCCCGCCAGAATAGCATAATTTGCAAAATACAGGTTCGGTCTGCTTCGAAATACCAACTTCTGCATAAATATCTGTATTTTGCAAAGTCTGTAATTCGACGGGCATTTCTTGTATTTTTGACGGGTAGCTTAAATGGGCGCCAATTTGAATATTGTGGGTTCCGTTGGTGATATATTCCTGAACACATAGCAAGGTAACTCGAAGGAAGTATTCACTTATGCAGTTTTGAAACCATCTTTCATACTTTAAAGGTGTGTAAGTATTACATGTAATATAGGCAAGGGGTTGAAAGAACGTCCAATGAGCCTCTACAAACGGAGTTATTTCAAAAGGGGCCACTGCAAAGGCCGCCGCTTTCAATTGGAATCACCAGAGTTTGATAAATTCTAATTAGATTAGTTCAGGTTCTGCGGAAAGCTCAAAGTTCTTTCAATTCTTCTGTTTGGTTGAGTTATTTCAGAAATCATTAGCATAGTTACTTCTATTGTAGCTGAAGTTCTTTGAAAGTTTCTCCTTTGAAAGTAGCTCCTGTTCCAGCGGTTCATTACATGAATCTACTGCAGAACTAAAATCCCAAGTAACAACCCTTCTGCTTACTTTACTCTAGATAGATACTCAGCAAATATTTATTTAAAATGTTTATATTTAGTTATAAACGCGGTGGCTGAATTGACGGGAGACACACTTGAGACAGTTGTAGCGGGAAAGAGGTCATGGAAGCAGGGCTCCTATATTTCTCCGAAGTTTTGCTCCTAACACAATATTGCGGTTCGAGTTCCCATTTCGCCCAAAGAAGATTGAGTAGTTGCGGATTGTTCTCACAAATCAACGTCCAGCCTCATCCTCAACAACCACTCGTCTTCCGCTCAAACATGACTTCGGAATCAGGTGAAGCAGTACGGACGTAGTCAGAGCAGCCACTCTATTTGTCCAATCAATACTCAGGCTCTAACCAACTAACCACAACTGGCATTCGGTGTTATCCGCTGGAGCTCTGAACGCAGGATGAGCCAGGCACGCCAAGAACAGACTACTTACAGCATTCGTCTTCCTCCAGAGCCTAATTCAATTTGGGAGCTACAGAGACTAATCGAGCCAACATCCAGAGCCTCTAATCATACACTAGCCACTTCATCTAATTGATATGAGGGAAACCCAATAGTACTACATTAATCAGCACACACGCCTAATCGCTTCCTACATTATTTAAACTTTCTTCCTTCAACCTGAGCGTGTGCTACAGAACCGTTTCTGGACTCGGATAATTACAGGTTTTAGGTTGAGGAAACGAGCTTATATAGGAGACCTACTTGCTATCTAACTAATAATTTTCAGATACTTAGGACTAGCAGCGCCTAAGTCATTGACGCTCAACGCTTTACTTATTTAGAGTGATTCGGGGTTTACTGAATTTCATACATAAGTAGAGAGCGTTCACGAGGACTGGGCATTGGACCACCAGACTGTTTTGCTATTACTCAAATATTGTTCAAAGTATCGGGCTCATTTTTCCATCACTTATTTTTTATACTCTTTTCTGCTTGGTTCTGCAAATAATCAGCCAATTGCATTAACGAATACTGGAAATATACTTATAAAAAATGGCAAAACATTGGTAATCCCAATCCCGATAATAGGAATAGTTCTGGAAGTAACTAAAGATTTGCCCAACTAGTCTACTAGCAGTGCCTGAATCACAGCTATGAGCCAGGGAATATCCCTGGCTAGGAACCTATTATGCTGGGATCCTGTTCTAGTGACCAAATTGCATACCTGCATAGCATGCACTGCAAAATAATTACATACTTTTATTTGCTTGCTACGGGCTATATCCTGCTTCAGTTTCAATGGCGGATTCAAATTGAAGTTTAGTTTTGTTCACCAAACTTTAAAAGGGGACATATGCTTATTACAGAATATATGGTGGTAGAGATGAACAGTAAAGCCGACATAAATGCACATGATTTTTTTTGCTGTTTAGAGCACCTTGCGACTTGCAGCCAACAAATCGCAGCCGAATTTCGTTCCTGAGCTACGTAATGGAAATTCCTGAATATATCTGAGCAGCTCTGTACATTTCTGCAGACGTACAGATACAATTTGAAGCTTATACACGGAACTTCTGTCAGTCACGCCTCAAAACTTTTGGTATCAGTTTATTGTGATGCCCAGTACAAGTAGAACAATGGGTGGCTGACGTGGGTGTCTGGGTGTCTGGGTATCTGGGTTCTATGCAGTCTCAACCGAGTATTTTTCAATCAGAATAAAATGCAGCGTGCAGCATGAAACGGAACCTTAGGATTAGGTGACTAGTCTGGAATAGGCTTTCCTGTTGACCAACTTCGTTTGCTTTAGCTGTAGTTGTTGCTGTTGTCAAAGGCGCTTATCATACATAGATTCATAGGATTTCCGGTATATTTCCTACTCTCGCTCTAATTATCTCCCACTCCAAACTTTCTCAAGTCCTTGCAAAAACAGTTCTCTACTTTATAATTACCCAGAAAAGTTTTAGCTACTTACTGGAGAGGAGACCTACTTTGTTTTATTTTACCATACACTTTATGTTCCTATGTTACGGCTCAAACAGATAATTGATACACCCATTAGCAGAGATGAATTTCGCTTAATTATACCATGTAAATTACACAAACTCTTAAGACCTGTTTAATCCTACAGGCAGAACGTTATCCCAGGCATTGGCACTTATAACGAATACGAATACTAACTGGAAGAATCTCAAAAATTCAAATTCTAAAAACTAACACAAAATGGTGCATGATCAAATCGAGGCTATTGAAATATAATATACCTACCTATACAAACGGAAATAATATGAAATTAGGCAGAGAGTTTATCAAACCTGAGTTTATCTAAATACTCACTCCGACATCTCTAGATATTGAAGGTGTTCTAACTATAATTTCTAATGCTTAGAAAATCAATTTCTTTGAAATTGAAAATCCTGGTATTCAAAATTAAAACCGTGTTTGAGTATATATGTACATATTTCTTAAGAAATCCTCAATGAAAACTCTATTCTTCTCGTTCCAACGAATTTTGTGTATTTTTTCATTAACGATATTTTAGTGTAAAAAGTAAACGGAGTATTGAAAAGATGCTTGAAATTTTATACAGGGATGGTGCTTATTAATTTTCGGTATAATGTTGAGTATTAGCATAATTTGAGTTTGGAGCAATGAATCCGTTCTGGAATTTCATTAGCACCGTAACACAGTTCGAAAGTCTTGTCCCAAAGAAAGGCTTGTTCCAACAAAGACTAAAGAGGATTACTTATTACTCGACCAACTCTTCTTTTGCCCAAGCGTAAGTGAAGATCCTTGGGTTTTATTAGTGTGTATTAGAAAGTAGACGGCCCTCTGCTTGTTCATGCATATCCGCTCCAGTCTCCACCACTAACAAGCCTTTCCATTTACACCGAACCGAGAACAGTTCAAGGAGATAGCTCCTCGTCTCACCTAATGATCCAACATCCAAGGACCTCAGTAGTCCTGACTTCAAACTACTACAAACATAATAAGGCTTTATAAGCTAAACTTTTTAAAAATACTTCTTCCTTCTCTCAGATTACCCTGTCTCTCTCGAGAATTTACTTTCTCCAAATTTACAAGGTGAAAGGCCTGTGTGGGCGGGTACTGAAGAGAGCGAGAGTGCATTGGCTCTTGTTCCTGTTCCATAGATACAAAAAATGATTTATTTGAAACAAAAATAGAGCTCTAATGTATCTTCATTTATCATACTCATACGCGAAGGCTCATATGCTTTCCTCGTGGCAGGGAGTCCGGCTGATCATTCACTTCATAATTCATGGGCCAAAGGTGATCTGGGTTTAGTTATACTTTTTTCATAAGAAAAGATACACGACGGTTCAGGGTTACGGTGGGGATTAGGACGAAGAATGGCTACATACGTGGATCCCAGTGGACATATTGTGAGAAATTCACCGGGCCTCCTGGTTCCTAAACTTTGTCGTAATATGCTATGATTGGTTGACTAGGGCTCATATTTCCATGAACGCTTCTGTAGTCAGCAGGAATTTGTAATTTAGTGCTGCTCCTTCCTGCTACCTTACATGAGGAAAGGCTGGGAAAATTGGGTAATAAAAACAATGTGTTTTTAAAGCACTAAAGTGAACTAATATGCAATGCAATCAGAAATAACAAGATTAAAATAGCATCAGGTCGTCCATTCTCAATAGCTTAAATTTTAAGTGCATTCAAACTACAGCATTGCCAAGAAACTAGAATGCTGGCTACAGAAAGAAAAACAGCCGTTGGTAGTATGGAGAAAAGTAACGAACCACACGCTCCCCAGCATATTGGGAGGTTCAGGGATTCGTAAATATAAATAATTCGGCAAGTGCGCTTCTTGGTTCTTGGTTCTAAATTTTTGGATCTGGCCAAGGAGGTGTGAGTAAGTCTTCTGTAGTCTTGGAATTAAGGATCTTGGAGCAATTAATTTCTCATTTGTATTCGAGTGGAAGGCGGAGGAAGGGAAGTTAATCAGGGAAGGGAGGAAGGGGCTCAGAAACAATGAATTTATTCGTCCTTGCTCTAATATGTAATGAGTTGAGACTCCGAGTCGACAATCTCTCGTGTCCTCAATGCACACACAAGAGAGACAGAGAAGAGGATCTTAAACCAGGTCTTTCCATTCTTTACTATTCCACTCAATTATTTTCGTGGTTCTGGGAAAGAAACTCTGCTCCAAAGTGTCAATTTTATGGAAATTGGTTTTGTATATAATTCCAACTTATTCCCTCGTATTCAAGCCCGAGCTTAAAAACTCAATTTTCCCATCTATGTCATGCTGTGCTGCTTTTCTTCAATTTCCTCGCTCCTAAGAAAGAAATGTTCTATTGGGACCAGTAGTAAAGTGAGGCAAGGTGGAGCATGGTGAAAGGCTGTGCTCCTATTCGTATCGGCTCTACCCTGGTGATCGAACTATTTGTGGTGAAAATGAATTTCTGCAGGATTTGGCAGAAAGAGTACGGAACGGACATGAGTATTTTATCAAATTTTAATGAACACCCAAGCCTTATATGTACTCCTTGACCCTCTGCGGGGTCACCCGGGTTAACGAAGGGTCTAGATGACCCCGTGGCTGAAAATTCACAAGGTCCGTCGGCCAAATAATTTTTTAATGGGCGCCACGACTCGTTGACCCTGTACGAGTACCACGTGATTAATCTTGGCATAATACGAGGTCAAAAAGTGGAGACAGAGCTTAGCACAAATATAAAAAACCTGTGCAGAACTCGCATAAAATCCAGTTTGGCTTAAGCCAAGCCATGTATTCCAATTACGAATTCGGAACCACTACTGGAACCTAGGTTTGCAAATAGTACATGGACCAAAGCTAATGTTCTAATGGGGCTGAGACTGTCTCGTATTTTCTCCATGCACTTGGCCAATCACTTCATCTCAAACGACAGCATAACGCTATCTTGATATGCACTACTAAACTGTCTACTTTCACCTTTCACGCTTCGTACATGAGTAGAGAAAGCCATTTCAAGATTTCCCAAGACAGTTCCACTTGGAAAAAAATAATTTTTAATGCCAACTTTAAATGGGGAGGAATCGGAGGTTCATTTACATTTAAATTGAGATTTTGGCCTAGATGGACGAATTGCATGAGTGATTGTGGACTGGTGGAAATGGGAGAGGCACACGGAATACGGGGGGAAGACCAGGTTTGGCGTATTATGAAATAATTTATTCCGGCCCAGGCTCCCACAGCATACACAGTATAAAGCTTAATTATTTAAAATCCGGGAATAGCTGAGTTGAGTGGAAGAGATTGGCGGGGAGAAGTGAATCTTTGAAAGCCTTCCTAAGTGTTTGGAAGCTTCGAAGCACTAAATTTCTAGCGTTCCGACATTTGCACATTATGCCTTTCCTCTGTCACTCTCTGAGAATAACAATGAAGGGGCTGGGCTGGGCTGGCAAGAGCCACTTGACTTTCCCAAACTTAATGAGCTAAAACCCTGTCACTACACAAATCCAGTTTTTGAGAAAGCTCCTTCTCAATAGCCTCCACTAAAAGCATGCAATCCACCAAAAGCAAAGGCATGTTACATTTTTAGAGCAGTGGACGTTCCCTGTAGTGGCATGACCTCCTTTCCAGCCTTTTCAATATTTTGACCTATATTTCCAACGGGGATACCTGCATACTTGATTTTTCCTGAAAGGATTAATGGTCAACATCATAACAATTTAACACTAATAGTTGAAATCCTATAACATCATTGCCTAACTATGTGCATGTATCTATGCATGCACCCAGTTTTGAAGCGTCCGCTGTCAATTGCCCGAATTTTTTAGCCCAAATCGATTTTAAAAAGGCCAGGACGTTACAGCAGCCTAACCTAACTATATTGATGTCAACTTAACTAGCCCAACATTGCTTGTTAGTCAACAGAGTGTTGTCAGACAAAGTCTAGTTTTCCGGTAAATGAAATTCGAAAAATTGACAAACCACGGTTTTGAAGTTTGGTAAACAACCCTCGCCATCAATGTGAAAACTAGCATCTGCCATTGTACTTCAAGCAAGAATGAAATAATATTAAGCTTAAACTTATTTCCAACCTAACAAATACAATAACAGGCTTAATAATTCTGCGGTGTATAAAATTCCGCCAATCGACCAAAATCATATCCTGGGTTGAGTGATTTGCACTGATTCATGAGTTTCTAGTCAAAAAAATTGTGCTGTGTGATCAAATATTCGATTCAACAGCTATGATACTGCTCATCGCAAGTTGGCAAAGCATTAGCTCTACATAGAATGGCGTAGGAATATTTAGCAAGAAATCGCGACAAGTGCAACTCACAACTTTTCTTCATAATAAATAAATAAATGCCTGACTATGTCGTCGTGAGCAGAATCTATATAAATGAAAATCCAGCCCATGCGATTGCGAATATGCTTCAACTGAAATTTATTTGTTTCTTTTGCAAAGCCCGTCCTGACGAGTCATCTCTGCCAATGGATATTCGGCCTTCTTGTTATTCAATGCTTATTTTATTCCAGCACACTTCTGCTTTGATGTTCAGAGTCTGACGAAAGAGAAAGCGAAGAATATTGACAAAACCAATTTCTCCTTGTTTTTCGAATTCTCCTGTTTTGTATTATCTTATCATTTGTTGAGGCCAGAGCCAAGCTCTGCCCTCGCCTCAACTAACACTGTAGAGGCTTGGCTCCAGAGCTGGGAAGAGCAGTGCTCCCAGTCAGTCCCAGTTCAACCCCTTTTGTATTTGTCAAGAAAGTCGGAAGGAAGTCATGTCGTGTTTGAGATTTTCCATGGAACGGAATAGAATTCCTGTCATGTCATCTCACCAGGTCCACTCCGCCCTGCGACAAGAACTCTTGGCTCTCAAATCTGCTTCAATATAGACGACTATCTCATTTCGATCCAATTCGGATTCCACATCGTCTATCTATACCAGTTGTTCCTGTTCATAAATTAAACTCAGTATCTAAATGACACTGGCTTAATCTACACGTTGTGATTATTTATGCACCAATTTGGCACCAGTAATTGAGAAACTGTTACTCTGGCCTGGTCTAATATTATGGCAAACAGTATTAGAACGCACTTGGCATATTTATATGGCTCAATAATATACACCCGCCAAATACACAAAAATACCCCGCTGAATAACACGTTTATCCCGCTATTTATATTCATGTATTTCTATACAAGTTGCATGAAAGCAATGTGGTATATACGAAAGAGTTAATAAATTCCAGTATATCTGATTGAAATACTTGCGGAAAATCTAACCTAACTCCACTGTAGTAAAAATGTAATGCAATGATAGGAAATCTAACAAACCTAACTAAGAGTAACATGGCCACAATTTACAGCTGAAAGTCAAAGGGTAAAAACATAACTTAAGGGGGCAAATTATCGAGGGAACAGTTTCGCAGAGAACGTTAACGCCGTTCCCGTACAATAATACCTTAAGCAATATGAAGACGTTATTGCAAGGAACTATTTCATGGCAAGACAAAGAATTAATCATCAGACCCTGTGCCCAATTCGGACTAGACACGGTATCCAATTGATACTAGAAATCTCGTTCACTAAATACGGAAATCTTGAACTTGGCCACACGCAGTTGAACCGAGTTTCAAATCTTTTCAGCACGAACATAGCCCAAACACGCAGCAGCGGGTAGACTATACTACGCACGCCGATTCTTTCATACAAAAATTGTGAGCCAAACTTTATCTATTATGATCCTCGATTTTTACAGAAACCAAGTAACTCATAATACAATGACCTACTTCCTTCCGCTCCGTCTTTTCACAGGAATGCATTTTCCGATTTCCCTTCTCCAAAGTGAAATCAGGAAGCGGAGAAATTTATTTCAAAGTATCTTTCGGAACAAAGAAATGAAATTGACGGGGGAAAAGTTGGCAGGGGAACTGAAGGGATTTTCCCTTTCTCTCCCCGTCCATCTTATTCGAAAATAATCTCATACGTTCTTGCCAATTTAATTCCAGCCAGCCCAAACAATTCTTGTCATTCCTAGCTAATGATCGAAGAGGAAGAGCGGATGTATCCACTGCTTATACAGTTATTCCAATTACAGATACATCCCAATTCCTTGACACGGAAGACGGGCAGAAGAGACAGACTCAACGTCAAACCTACGTCTTGATTCCACTTTCTCCAGCCTGGCATGTCATTCTCGATTAGGCAGCCGAGTCATGGATGAATAGCGGATCTCACTTCTTTACCAGAACAAAAAAAAATCGGATTGAGTCCCAAACAAAGCCAGTCACACTCTGGAGCTTGGGAGTATTAAGGGATATGAGAGCGGAGGCCGAAATCAAATCACTTCCACCTTACAGCCCTTTTTCAGGGAGCTTGGAGCCAAAGCCCAAGCCACACGGAGACAAGCCAATTTTCCCTCTCAGTTCCTCAAACGTAAATTGTGCCAGATGACTTTGGAGCGGCTGGCGGGTGTGTGTGGTGCTGGCTGGGTGAGATTCAGGCTCACTCATGCATCGCAAAAGAGAAACAGTAGGCTAGGGAGAAAGTACACGAATTAAACAAATGGAATTTTATTATACCATGCATCTAAAGAGAAAGCCGTACTAAAAGAAGTGTGTGTATGTGTTAGGGTTTGTAGGTAGGCACGGTGTAGTTACAGCTAAACCGGTTCACTCAACGCCCTGGTGGCTAGTTAACACTGATATGTGAATCCAAGCTTTCAGTAGTTGGTACAGCCATAAATTCAAAATAATGGATGTTTTTATTAAATAACTTTCAGATTTTTGTATTGTTTTAGTGTATACCGTAGAAAATTCTTGTTTAAGCTGTAGGATTAGTTTTAAGAAATGTTTCTAGTTCACCATAATACAAAGTAAGTTTTACTGTAATTTTGCAGCCTGAAGAAGAAATTCAGTTGCTGAATAAAATCAGCCATTAGTTTCAATTTATGGCTGTTTTAACTACGGATTGATCATTTCGAGTGGCATTAAATACCCAGCCGGGCGTTGAATGGAACTAAGCTGCAGCAATTGTTGCACAGGTACTAGTGTAATTATAACGAAACTGATTCAGATAGCCAGTTTAACAGTTTTATGCTCAAATGAGGCAGTTACGAAGCATTTGCCATTCTTGAATACGGTTTCTGAACTCAAATTTTACGTCCCTCCAATTGGAGTATTAGATATTAGATTAAGTTTACTTAATGACCGAAAATGTCAGAAAAACATAAATAAAAGCTTTAAATTATTTCAACATTTAACCATGGTATGCTGTGCTCAATCGAATTTTCCATTAGAAACAGCGTTAACTTGGGATTGAGCATTGAGCATCCATAGTCGTGCATGACATAATATGAGGACAGCCTTATTTGGGTATAAAACCAGAAATAGTTACAAATAACAAACCAAACATGAATACAATCCGCAACACACATGTGAGTCCATGGAGGCCAGAGCTTTGCAATTCAATTATCTTAAGAGGAAAGGAGGCAAAAGAAAAGTTTCTTATCAAATCCAAACACGTTGCGCCACTCAGGCAGCGACAGGGAAGCGTGGTAAGTGAGACTATCCATCGACATTCCGGAATTAGCCATAATGAGATAATGATTAATGAACAGGAGATTCCATCAGAGATCTCCGTACATCAAGTTGTGATTAATAGAGAGACGGGAAATGAAGAATTAGAGCCTCCAAATCAACTCATCTGTGAGTGAAAGTGAAGATAAGTAACTACTGCATTCATAAGAATAATGACTTTCCACTTCGATCCGGAACCTCCGTCGATTAATTTTCATATGAAATATTTTGACAGATATACAGGACTACTCAGAGTCGATATTACCACTACAAGTTCGGGTCGGTGCTCGAATGAAAAATGCGGCAAGTGCTTCTTGCAATTAACATTTGAAATTTAATGGTCTAACCAAAAGGTTCACATGTTAAAAAAACATGGGAAATATATTCGAAAATATTGTTCTGGACTCAAGGGTAATAAAGCCTGAAAACACGATTCCAAGCTTATGGCTCGGATTTAGGGTTGAACGACGTGTGTATCCTCAAATCTGTAGAACAACATGACTAATCCCCTCGTTTCCCGTCCATTTCCACCTTGATGAGAATTAATGAACTTGTAGTATTAAGACCCGTCCTAATCGCCGCACTAAAACACTTGGAATTACCGTAATGACCCATCCAAGGAATTATTCCAATTTCCCTAAAAGATATTTCCTCGTTAATGGCTCCCATTAGGCTGAGCCCAAGCAAATGACTGCAGAGGGAAATCGTCATAACCTTCTGGCCGTGGAAGTTTATCCGGCTGTGGGTGCTGCCTGGAGCGGCCTGATAGGATCGGCTCTAATGACCTAATTAGGGTGAAAGGCGTAAGGCGGGATTAGGTCGAGATCGAGACCCGGAGTGATGGGAGTGAAGGCTTGTGCTCCCAGGCCGTAGCAACAAGGCTCAAGAATCCAATCGAGCGTGACAGGCTCCATTTGGGCTGGGTTAGGCCGAGAAACAAGTCCATTGGCATAGACGAGGTCATTACATTCCATTGGACGGCTGGGCCTGTATGAGTCAAGTGTTTTCCAATTATTTGAAGAAGTGGAGGCCTCATGGGAGCAGAGGCTTTGACGTCGTCAGCTAGGTGTGAATGAAAGATTGCTACCCCAGCATCTCCGCCTTATTCCCAAGAATTGTCCATGAAACAAAATCGGAAATTTGGAGCCCAACGGGGTCTTATGGGACCGTGCTCTCTGCGGGTCCGTCCCTAGGGGAGCACTCACTTCACCAGAGTCCTAGTCTGCAGGCAGCAATATTATTGGACGAAGAGCAAATAAGCAGATGGAAAATGATAGTGCAGGTCATGTCTGTAGGCTTAATGAATAAAGCTGAGCAGTTATAGGAGACAAGCAAATATTTACTCGCTCCATATTACTCCGATCTGGTAACAGAACAGCTACTTGTTCAGCTATTAATTTTACGGCGTATTTATCACGATCACGTTCGCAACGGGGCCGCTACTACTGTGTAATCAAAACTATAACCTGGTTCTTCGACTGTTGGACACGGCTTGAAAATTTTAATACATAGTTAATCCAAATTTCTGTGTAAATCGTATTTAATTAGATATTTTAGTACAGTTTATTTGTTGTCAATAGAAATGCAGACAGAAGTAGACCCAAATAGCACTATTCAGGTGGTAAAATCGCTTAAAATTTCAATGGAGAACCTACATATAAGAGAAACACGCCTGATGCAATTTCCAAGCCAACTTAATTATCTGATCAGTGTTGTACAATATTTTTACTCAACCGTCAGAATAGCCCAAAACTGGAGCGTTTGACCTTACAGTAATAATTTCATGCTTTTGTGAACTCCCGGTGTCCCATTTCACATTTGACACTCTGCAGATGGTTCAGTGAATTTGATTGAGCTATTTGGTGACAAAGCTCGTAGTAAGCCCATGAAATGTCCTCCTAAGTTCTAAAGCCTGCTTCCTTCGCAACGAACTCCAAATACCATTGTACACCATCAGGCAAGCTCAAGTCTACCTCGTGTAATACAAACAGCAGAAATTCAATATGCTGGTAAATCGAGGCCGCCCTATTTATTTGCAAGGGGGGAACTCGAGCTGCCGCAGACGGCTATTTTTATCTCCTTTCACTGTCAACTCCGCGAAACTGACACGAGCAATTTGGGAGACACGTTCTTCGGAGCGTACCAAAATTCAACGAAGGCCAGAAATATAAAAGTGAGCGTTCCCTCTGGAGACATGGAAGAGGAAAAGCGGAAAGTCGACATTCGGAAACATTGGAGGACGGAATTAAGGTCCAGTGGATGAACTGCTTGCGGTGAGTCACGTTTTGAAGACAGAAGGAGTAATCTGGGCCAAAGGGACCTTGTGCTACTCAAAACGGAATTGTCTCGAATCATCATCATCATTCAAAACTGTGGCTTGGCTATGCTAAGAGATAAGGACTTCTTCGACTCCGCCCGTCTAAATAACTCCTTTCGACATAAAATCCGTACGAAAATTCCCCTTAAAACGCAATTAAACGGGAAAATGGTAAAATGGATTTGTTACAGCGTTTTATTTATTTATTACGTTTTATTTATGGCTTTAAGTTTAGTTTTGAATATTTGGTTGAAATAAAGCATGCTTGCACTGATTTTGCCGGTTGCCCATGCCATGGAGAAAGTTGATACAAACCCATTGAAAACTCAATCTATGGTTTTAATTAAAATATTTGATTTGTACTGAAAGCATTGCCAAGAACTTAGCCGAATTATTGTCAATGAATCTTGCTTTCAACGAGTGCTTATACCATGGGTGTTTATCAACTTTCTCCATTTTACCCTGTTTTCCGTGTCTATCCTAGCTCCATAGTTCAACTATTATGCATTTCCACTAAAACTTTCTTGAAGTATTAACCTAGGTAGTTTCAGTTAAACGATATTTTTATATAAGGCCATGTTCCTTACTTGAACTGAAACATTTTCTCATGTAACTTTTTGTGGGCAACTCTTTGTGAGGATCAGTTGGGTTGACAATTGAGGTTTATTTCTCTCTGAGGAACGTCAAGTAATCGGCTCATCCAGTCGGAATTCCTCCATTTATCTGAGACACTTCCTTCGCAGCCCATTTAGTTCCGGGCATGATGAGAGGCTGACTTATGAACTCGGCAAGACCCGTCAGCCCATTACAAGCCAACGTCTCATCTGCATGCTCAGAAGCGTCGAGAGAAGAAATTATCCGATTCCCCAAAGGAACATGTCACTCACACTACTTCCAGCTCACTACCCACTTCCGTCCTATCTCACTCAAACATGGAGAAGGAGTTGAGCATACCAACCTCAGGCTACTTACTAGCTTCAACTTTCTCAATATTTGGTTTCCAGACCAATTTCAACTTGCCTTAATCTGCCGCACCAGGCGCTCACAGGAATATTAATATCAAATAGCGAACTGGCAGGTTAAGAGTCGAATGGAGTAAGTACTTGTAGAAGGAAGCTAAACAGAAAAGTGGTCGAATTAGACATGCTTAGAGCAGCAATGAAGCTTAGTTTGTACCTCACTCACACCATGGAGACAACGCTTTGGACTGCTTCTAGGTTAAGCAGCCGCTATTTTACATTGTTCTTTAAGCTGAATTCAAATGTAATATTAAACACTAGCCTTTAGTTCGTTTGTTGGTTTCTATGCTTGGCAGTACTAGGAATGCCTAGAATACGAAAATTCCTAAGCAATGTTTCATGTTTCTAATTATTTCGGATGTTTCTAGATATTGAAGTTACGCCATACAGTAGACCCGTGTTACATGTTATTGATCTGTAGCTATAGTTTAAGATTTTAGAGTGCTTAGATTGTACTTACAACTAGTTTCCATTGATGCTAGAAGAAGGCCATGAGTTGCATGTCTTTCCCCAGCCGCCTTCTGCAGAAGCTCCATGGCCAGTTGTCTCTGGATCCGCTCGGGCGTTGACATGGGCGACTCGAGAGCCGGTGGATTGAGTGGCATGAGCGGAGTCATGAGATGGACCACGACTGCCAGTTGAGGGTCAGCCACTTCCAGAATGCTCAACGGAGTGCTTCCCATGCTCATCGTGTTGTTCGTGTTATTATTGCTCCGCGACGACTTGGAGAGATCGGGAACTGGAAGCTGAAATGTGTAAGATTGTGAAAATATACATAAATTGGCTGGTTACGCAATACTTCAGAATTCTACGAAATTGAATAGGTACTAAAGATCATTATCGCACCTTGCCAATTTGTGCCATTGCAATACGTTGAATTAAATTTTGTAACACATGATTGGGAGAAAGCTACAAATCAAATGAAATACTTTGATTCATCGACGGTTCATTCTATTCTATACGGGATCAGATATTGGCATCTTGAGTTAAGCCTATTTTTATAGCACTACATCAACGCTATAATTTACTATTACGAAGGCTAGGAAAAATCAGCAAAAGCTCTTTTCTAGCACCTTTCACTGAAGCCAGTCTAAAGACGAATTTATGGTATTTCAGTATATTAAATTCTCATTTTAATGTATAAAATATGTACAAAGACGGAATGCTTATACTAGGAAACAGGCTATTTCCTTCAGCACGATATATCCATTTAACACTAAGATTAGCAAAGGATTCCATTTGCTATTTGATGTTGGCTAGCAGTTGATTATGACAAATGGTGATGCATGTATTCAAGACCGACAGTTGTTATCATAGGCAACCTGGTGCGACTCCACGAACATTTATTTCAAGCTTAGTAGGCAGTATAGCGGAGCGGTAGATTGGGCTGCTATTCAGAGCAAAACTAAAGGCATTTATGCAAAGTGAAAATATTTCAACGGAAGGTAATCTACTTAGCATAAAAATTTCACCATTACATTTTATGCAAGCAACCTGATATATGCGGAACTGCTAAGAGCGATTTGACCAGCCATTAGCATTACAGTTTGCAGCGATGAATGTCAAACTGTAATTACCATATAGGTAGGTAGCCGTTTCACTATCCCAATGGACGGAACTTATGAGAGAAAGTCGACAAGGTTTGAAAGTTTCTCCATAATGCAAATGTCTAAGCTGTAGCTGCTCTGCGTATATGTACATATAATAGCATTTATCTCAATTTTAGTATTTCCATGGATTTTTTAGTGGCTGGAGAGAAAAAAATTATCAGGCGGCACGCATAGTACAAAGCATGGTTGGCTGAAAGTGAGATAAAAGCTGTCAAGTTTTTCCCAAAGAGAAATGAATAACCTTTAGGCTCTTAAATATTTTTCTTCGTGTCAAAGTGAAAACAAATTTTTGGGTTTCTTATCTTCTCTGGGAAGAGGACAAGACGAGGGCAAGCATGCCGAAAAGTGCTCAATACTTAAATAAGTTAAAGGCGAGAGAATGGAATTTCTAACCAAGTAACTCACTTTCAACACTGGCGTCACGCGGGCCTAATTTCAAGGGGACCAGGGTTCAGAACAGAATTGTAACCGTAATTAATTTTCATGAAATAATGCAGTAGTAAAAATAAAGCAACTATCGGGTAAAATGTGAATATCTCTTGTCAAATCTCGTGATTTGGTTTGGTCGGTGATTGAGTTACGATGGCTCTTAAATGGTATTTTAATAAATTTGATAGAAATTCAACGAGTTTTCCATAAACGTATACTTACCAAATTACAACGAAAAATCATATTTGCGACAAGGGGAAGACGTTTTATTGAATATCAGAAAAATTTGGATTTTTACTTTAATTTTCTAAGTAATACTTCCATACGTACGCCACTGATGTTGAGTTTGAAACAGGGCCCAAAGCACCCCAAACCCAAACCCCAGGAGAGGAACCAACGGAAATCTTTGAATATGGTAATTGAATTTACCTCAGTATCTCCAGCCAGGCGTAGAGGAGAAAGCGCGGTTCATATACTCCTGAATATTGAGATAGATGGGAATAGCATAATCTTGTAAAATATTATAGGGGCTTATCAGTGACATGGATGAATGGAAGGGAAGTCTCCCAGATAAAAGAAAACATCCCTTTTGTTTTGATAAGCAGGCCGAATCAAGCTGAACTCCGACATGGGAAGAACATGTTTTTCTCGCTCGGCTCCGCAATTGAAAGGTCGGATTCTTAAGAGTTATCACCAAATGAAAAATACCTACGACTCAGACAGAATTCATTGGGGAGCGGAGCAAGGCCCTTCTGGAGTTCTTAAGCTATTGTGTCATAAATCAAGCAGAAACATAAATCAGGTTGGGGACGCGACCATGCTTTGCATTGCTATACCTCGGCTCGCAGAGCAATTGAGCTGTGCTGGAAATGAAAACAATAAGCTCAAAAGCCGTCTAATCTCGAGATGCCAACGTCCTATTTTATTGACTTGGTTGGGCTGCTGTTAGGTACAGGTATATTATTAATATAGTATATATTATTTATTGTGTAAATCTCGTCTGGTGTAACCTAACTGAACGTAACCTAATTTTTTGTAATTTGAGTTGACATACGTGGGAGTTACATGCTTAATGATATGAGGTAATTACTGTATATGTGTTAAGCAGTATCTTGTACAGTTGACCTCCGTAAGGTACATTGTAGTTTGAACAGCCTGTAAGCATACCCAAAGTACTAGGTTAAAGTACTGTGACTGTGTCTATTTTGTGTTGTATTCTGCTTGAAATTATGCATTTGGTCCTTGCTAGTATAATAAGGCTCTCTTATTCTAGCGAATAACGTAAATATAATGTTTTGGAAAAGTCCCAAATTTTCCTTAATTCCCATAAATAACCAACTAATGGGCCTTCTGTCATACGGCTCATGTATGGGCATCAATTAAGAAATCATATTACTTGGATGTCCTTCTGAAACTCTTACGGAGTAGCGAAATGATAGCTTCTTTATGTTTCCTGACAGAATCCGCTGGCTGAAGTACATGTGGAAGTAATATGAACTCAAAGCTGGGCTACAAATGTCTGGAGAAAGTTATGGAGACGCAAGGTCGGCTCTGCTGGAGTTAAGAGATTTGAATCCTATATCATTCCTACATGTTAACAGCTATCGTGACTCGGCTGGATTCAGTTCCTCAATACACAAAGCCTTGTACAGATCAATGGGGGTTCTTTGCATGCACTCCACTGCCACAAGTATGCAGGCTTCACGACAATTCATAATGCAAAAATAATCCTTTAAAAAATAATTTACTCTAGGGTGCTACTTGAATAATCAATTCCAGATGACTGGATTGAAATCAATAGTTTCTTCGAAAAACTGTGTACTCCAGTATTTGAAAAATTCTTACTGTTTGTCTCTATGTATCTATGTGCCTGGTTTTGAAGTTTAGTAAACAAAGCTAAGCTTCCAGGTGAAACATGGCGTTTGCCTTAGTAAGTGAAACAGGAATACATGTATTGAACTTAAAAGTGTTTCTAATCTGTTACAAGCAAAACAACGGAATATAATTAATTTTGTAGTGTACTTATGTGTGTTGAATGTTCGATGAATTGACCCATGATTTCTAGGTTCAAAGCTTAGCCCCGATTCAGGGTCTAACTGAAATATACAAACCCGACTAGCGTTGCCTACATATAATAATAACATACTTACTAGCCATGAATGTAGTTCAGTTCAAGTCTCTTTTATTTTGCAATGCTGTGTTTTAAGATTAGTATATGTAAAGTTAAAGTCGAAACACTGAAGTTCTTAATTTATTGCAGTAAATTACCTAAATTGACATAATTTATCGCAGTATCAATTTCATTCTATAACGCAGATTTCGTATTTTAATAAACAGTTTTATTTATGTTTTTTTTGTTAAAGTACATTTATATTTTCGTTTTGCAGGTTGAATTTTCCGAAGTTGTGAAAACTCAAAACACGTAGAGCTACGAGCTGTAGTCGAGCACGTAGTCTCACATGTGTATAGCTTGTGCCAGTATGAATTTTGGAGTTGCCACGTAAGACGCGGGATGAGCTGAGTGGCTGAGAAAGGCTTGGAGAAAGTTTCTTTCTTGATCTGAATGAGAAGGGTACATAGACATTATGATCTTTTGATGTGGTTCCTCCTTGGGCTTCCTGCTGTTCCGCTCCCCGTAATCTCCATCCAATATTCATGTTGAGCATGAAATGTGCCCAACTGAAATCACTCCTTTCTCCGCTCCCTTTGTGTGCAACCAATTGACCAAAAATCCTCCTTTCATCCCCTTATGTGCTCCATGTGCTCAAGACGGAGCTCAGCATGGAAATGATTGAGAAAATAAGGGGAAATAGATGCGAAGTGGGGCAGGCTGGCAGGAGCGGATCTCTTTATTCATTACGTCTTCGCACAGGCAGAAGGCAGAGCATTGCCCAAGCCCAAACTTGTTTCCTTTTTATTGCACTGAAGGGGTTGGACGTGAATGCAAATATCAGAGGTAATGGATTGAAAAAACAATGTGCCTTCGGCTGCTCAATATCCTAAGCCTCAATTCAGGAATTTTGATAAATTCAAAGTTCGAAAGACTTGAGATCATACCATATGATGAACAACAGCATTCGCTCTACAGAGATTGACGTTGACGGTTCGAGTTTCTCTTGTTTTTGAATTTGACGTTTCCAGAAGACATTACGCTACCGATTGTGCGAATGAATAACACAAAATACGACTCGCGCTCATGGAAATTATTTATACTAGAAACGTGTGTGAACTTAAAGTAGTAATATTTGGATTTGGATTCTATTGTATCCTAAAGCATGGCAACGAGGCAGGAATTGTCATCAGATTCTGAATAAAATTCACAAGACCCCGTCGAAGAAGCGAGATATACCAGGAACAGATGGCAAAAGACAATTCTAAAAATCCACATGTGATACGTTAATTCTTATTTGAAATGCAAAGTTCATTGCATTAAATGGTCAATTTTATGGGCAGATGGCAGATTTTCTAGGTAAGCATCTTGTGAAGAAAAAGTGAAATTTTTCAATGTATTTTACTGAAAACATAGGGTGAAACTGAATGTAATTGTTCAGCAATTATGCTGAAATATGTCTCATATTCTGCCAACTTTGCTGGTAAGATGTGCACAGGAAGTGTTGCCACTACAGTGTCATTTGCCAGCCCATCCGAACTCTTCCATAACACCGTTCTTGTCTAAAAAGAAGAGCTTGGTATCTGCATGAGAAGAAATGAGCTTACCGTGAGCCCAGCCGGGAGAAAGCGATCAACACAGGCGAGCGGAATGATAAAACAATCTCTGGAGAGGCCAGCGACCACTTCGAGCATCCCAGGCTTCCCTCGGTCACTCTCCTCCGTGCCGTGACCCATGCCGCCGTAGGAACAGTTCGGACTTGGCTGGAGACTCGCCACATGGCCACCATGGTAATTGTTCCCACTGCACCCGCCGAAACTCACCTGGAACACAAGACAGAGGAATTAGAGCTTAAGTCCCCATTTAACAGAGACAATGAAGAGGCGTGGGGAAAGTTTTGAAACCAGGCCCAGACGTCAGAATCAGATTATCTCTCGACATGATTACTAAATAAACAATAGAGCTCGGTCTGAAGTACAGACGTTGAACATGACGTCGAATAAGAAGCACAAAAGTTTGTGCTACTCTGAATACTGAATACTTATTTCTCTTGAATAACTCCAAACTAGTAGTGGGCTAGAATCTATCTGGGGCACTATGTCGTAGTTCTGCCAAACTTTTCCCACTTTCAACCATTCACACAAAAAGTCCATGCCAACTATGGCTTTTGTACTAGATTAGGGCAGGATTTTAAACTTCCTAACTCTTATATAATTATTCATACGGTTTTATTATGTAAAATTAGAGTTTAATCAAGAACATTAGCTGCACCATTTGCTCCAAGAATTGGATGGGAACTAACTAAGGCGAGTTTAATTAATGAGACCCATTATTCGGGTTAAGGAATCTGAACTAAATACTTCTACGCTACGTTGAGCGGAGCGTAGCATAAAGCAATGCATATTTCCTTCGTAGCCCTTCATTCTCAAGTTAGCATGTACGCAAGAGGCATTTTTCTGGTTTCTGTTTTTCATTTATGCCTGGCTACGCAACCACAGTTCTTTGTACACAGAGTTTGCGGTAATTCTGCTCCAGCGTATCATTAATCTTCTCTTTCAATTCCTCAATCTCCAGCCCACAATTCTGAATTCTGAACCTAAGTAAGTGGAATTTGAGAGATGAGTGCTTTGGGTTAGGCAGAGAGCTGAGGGATGATATCAGTTTGTCAAGCCTAGGTAGGAAACCGGAAGAGGACCACAAGAAGGAGGCCCTGATTTGTTTCCCATTGTAGTCCGTCTTTGATGATGATGAAAGGAATGGGAGCCTTATCTTGGCGGAGCCAGGAGCCTGAAGGGAGATAAATACTCTTGTCTCTTCTTCCTTTGATTTCTCGAGAGAGACAAATGGGGAAAAATGAATCTATTCAAATCCTTCGTCTTGAAATGAAACTATTTTTATGCAAGAAGCGGATTATGTCATGGTCCTGTCCGGTCTAGGCTATCCTCAAGCCTCTCCGTCCGTCTGTCTTTGTGGCCGTATATCCGCCTGTTTGGCAGCAAGTACGTCATTCTATCAGCCTGTCTGTACGCTTTACTACGCTGCTGTCCATCCAATATGTCTACGGCGTCCGACGTCAGTTGCGCTCCGTCAGTTGCGCCCCGTCAGTTGCGCCCCAGTCATTTGCGCCCCGTCATTTGCGCTCCGTCATTTGCGCCCCGTCAGTTGCGCCCCAGTCATTTGCGCCCCGTCATTTGCGCCACGTCAGTTGCGCTCCGTCAGTTGCTCCCCGTCAGTTGCACCCCGTCACCGGAAGATTCCTTATCTTCAGCTTGCTATGGGTGTGGACGCTATTGTACAGTCGTAAATGGTGATACTAAATAAATTAGGTTAGGTTAGGTTTCCGAAACACCTGAAGATTCCTTATGTTCAGTTTGCTATTGGTAAGGACGCCTATTGTAGTCGTAAATGGTGATATTAAATTATTAAGGTTAGGTTAGGTTTCCGAAACACCCAGAAGATTCCTTATGTTCAGTTTTCTATGACTGGGGCGCACTTGAGGGGGGGGGGGGGCAACTGACGGGGCGCAACTGACGGGGCGCAACTGACGGTGCGCAACTGACGGGGCGCAACTGACGGGGCGAATTTGACGGGGCGAATTTGACGGGGCGCAAATGACTGGGGCGCAAATGACTGGGCAACTGACGGGGCGCAACTGACGTAGAATCGTCTACGGTATGTCTGGTATTTAAATCGGCATTCTAGGCATCAACTTCACTTTCATGCAATCAGACCAGGAAGCCTTAAATATCAACCTTTGAATGGTATAAAGTTAAGTGGAAATCAATGGGATTCCGTAACTTAACATCAAACAAATGTTTTGATTGAAATGACAATATAAATCTCACTACATGGGCTATAAATGGATTTCTAATAACAAGAAGTACTGTGTATCTGAACCAATAACAAGCATATATGTATGTATCATTCTATGCGTGCTTCCTTCTGACAGAAGCTTTGTCTTGGTCTCCGTGTTACTGGTTCCTTTTATAGAACCGGGGGGGGGATCAATTAATTACACATTAAACAGGGGCTTTGTACATATTTCCGTTATTCTTAGGCATGTAGATACTAGTGGTAACCAGTTCAGCTACACAAATCAGTGCTTGGCACGGATTCTTGGGGCTGCTAGTTCTTTTAATGCGACACAACTAAACAATTTTCCGTTTAGTTTGTGTGTGGTGATTTAAAAAAAAATTAATTCAAACGCTTTGAAAAACAAACACAAATAGAACGACTTTAGATCCCACAGTACTTATATTGTACTTACGCAGGTATTCGTATAGGAGCAGACGTTACCAAACTGCCATAGCCAGGCTTATCTTGTCTATTTCATTTTAAAAAGAAATAGGAACAAGAGAAAGCGGTTCGCTTTCTATTCCAGTACACCAAGGAGAAATGTGACGTGAGAGGAATTTCGAGAATTTTTTGTTTGAAAGCAAAAACCCAACTCGTCAGTCCCGCTTACGTATTCCTGTCTTAGAAAACTCACTCGAGTCGTCTCAATGAATGAGAATGAATTTGGAAATGGAAATGAGTGGAATTGAAATGGTGGGGAAATAAATTATGTTTTTTTTTTCACTCAAAAAGTTCTATTGTTCAGAGGTTTGAAATTTGAAAAACAATAGGGAGAGAGGCATGTGACGTATATACTTATCTTTAGTATCCATTTCTGGGTTGAGAGGAGTAAAATGGAAATTGAGTAAAATCCAGCCTCTGCCTTTGCCAGGTTTGACATACGGTAATAATATTATTATGTAAAAATAGTTTTTTTCTTCTGTCAAGGAAGGATGATATCCATTATCATGAAAGATCCATTATGTTGTCACGTTGAGAAAAAAATACACGTCAACAGCAGAGTGAGCCTGGGTATCTTATGACAAACGCTCAGTGGTGACAGGAACTAATCCTTATCTCTATTTCGATTGGATCATCGGGGATTTATTGATCTGGAAGGGAGGCTTTTGTCTTTACCGTCAATGCATCTACAAAATTCTGGAATTCCGTTCTATTTTGGCACCGGCTTGGCTTACATTTGAGAGAAATAGATTTTAATACATATGTGATGAATGGTGGTGGTCAGGCGTCAATTGGGAGCCGCCAATTTGGTTCCATAGACTATAAATATTAACAATTTTCACTTTTAACTACGCAGCAGTTCATTTATTATCCTGCGAAGTATTTGCTAAAATATTTCATACATACAATTAGGCCGTGTATCCCTTTCTGAAAAAATAGTGAAGGTCATAAGATCTTAATAAAACGCTTTTTAGAGAAATGAAAGGAAGTGTTCGCAAGTTTTCTCAGTAATAATGAATGACCTGAGCTTAGCGTTGTATTTTTATTACTTTTTGGAAAGATCCTATAAAAAGTTCAATAGAAAAAAGTTTCTAGTGAACCAGTCTGTAAAAAATTTCTTCTGAAATAGTTACTTTGAGTGAGTTAGCCCGATTAAAGTACTTTCGAAAAATATAAACTAACTTCATAATTCGAAATTCAATTCAATGACACCATACACAATATCTAGCCTTGTCAAAGCCAACTATACCTAGCCGGAATAAAATTTGCAATTTGAGGTCAAAGGGTAAAATTTACAGTTTGGAGTCAAGGGTCAAAATTGAACTTTCTCCAGCGGTCTGTCTTCCAGAGACCTAATATTTTGTGGGGAAAATCGCATGAAGTTTTCCAAGCTCTGCCGAATTTTTTAATTCTATTTATGTAGGTTAGGCAAGATTATGTGAAGCACGTGAAATGGGATTGACGTAGAACGGGAGCTATAATGAGAATAGATTTTTAAAAAACTAAGTTTTGTGTCACGCCCAAAGGGGAAGAGATGAGAGATTGTGACAGGCACTAATGGAGGTCCCAGGAGAGTTCAGTGCAATGCCTGTCACATACCAAAAAGTTGAAGTGTATTCTTAAATTGAGTTCTGGGAAGGAATAAAAGATGAAGGGGAAAGAGATAAAGTCTTTTGAAATAATACTTTCCCTTCATTATAGAAATCTTGGTAGGATGAGAATTGAGAATACAGTGGAGAGAGCGTCGCGTGCAGACAAGTCGTTGTTGGGAAAAGGCAATAGCTACTTTATCCCTCTTTTTTATCCTTCCAGAATGGATCATAAACTTGAGTTTGAAATTACTCTGGCTAAGTATAGGGAGACAGAGGAACCATTTACTATTGGTCATTCTGATTTACTCTTCCCAAACAACTTCCAACGGCTTCGGCACGAGCAGTACATTTTATCTGTGACAAAATACTATTTGCTCCAAATCAGGGGCGGGTCGCCCTGATGGACTAAACGGGTCAAATCCCAAACCACGAAATCATTGGAAAAAATTATTTTTTAGTGAAATTTCAAATAAAATTCTCTCAGCATATTCACCTAGTATTTTATTAATTGTGTGTTATACTTTATATTTTACGTCTGAAATCAAATCTTTATTACGTTTTCTTATTTAATACGAAGAATACTTGCCTGTGGGTGCAGCCTCAATCTGCGCCTCTTTGTGATTTTGTGTATTTTATTCATTAAATCCTTTAAAACATACTGCCTTAGAAATGAGATTGTCAATTTGCTATCACCTGTTATCTGAAATTTTGGTACTAATCTCACATTTAATCACAAGCCCTGTAAGGCTTATTTTAATCCCAGTTAAGATTGTGTTAGGAATTCTGAAATGGCTGCAAATAATTTGCAAACTTCTGGTTGTGTTACTTAGGCAGGATTTGTGGACATGTCGGAAGGTCACTACGGGCAAGCCTAACATGACTAAAAATTAGTTCAGAATCCTCGTGATTCCATAAGAGATCCTGCATTTTAAAACCTGTTCCAAAAGTAAGCCTTGGGCGAGGGCCGCCGCTGCTGGTCCAAATCCTACTTTGGCCCAACTCGTTTCCCCATAACTGCTGCCTGTAATGCGCACAGACCGTATTGAATCCCCATCTTATCATCTCGGCTTTAGGTTAAGGTTAGTTTGTTTTCGTTAGAGTCCAGCAGTGAGGCATGACGGGGGAAGAGAAGGCTGTTCTGGAGAAAGCGGCTTTGGAAGCATTGAGCGAGTAAGTATCTGGGAGTATCAGAGATGCTCCAAATTGCGGAATGGATACGTGAGCCCAGAGGCATGGGAAGTGAAGGCGAAGGGAGCAGAGAGGGAATAAAAGCAGCATCGGATTAAGTCTTTTTGGATCAAAAGGATTGACTTTTGGGAACTTTCCAAAATGTAAGGACGAGGGGAAAAAAGAAATACGGTACAGTAAGCGAAATACTTGTAGCTGACCTAAAAGTTACATTATATCCCACTGATCACACTCTATACCATTTTTCATCACTAGCATCACTCACCCACTCACAGCCGAGGTTCAGTAGACAATGAGAAACGGGAATACATTAACGCAGCATGCGACGATGAATGCCAACCTCTGTTCCGGCAACGTTTTCATATTAATAACAACATGCGAAAACGAATGTAGATCCTAATCTTATTTTGAAATCTCATCGAATAACAAGTAGGCAGTGCAAATAAATGTATTTATAGACTGCTCTGGCTCGGAGTTGGAATACTAATAATATAGACGTGGTTCGTTCTACGAAAAATTTCCCTGTGAAAAGTAATTTAGAAAAATGGTAATTCGAAAAAGTTGCCCGCTAAACGTTTTTTGTAATTTTGTATCACATTTTTCGTTGTAAATATAACTTTTGAGGTCATACGCTAATAAGGGAACTTTTTGAGGATATTTTTCGGAAAAACGGATTTGGCTTGGCTCCTGTGAGCCAATCAGAGATTAAGTATAAGCCGAATTTAAGGTCGGCTATTTCAGTTAGGGAAATAAACTTTTACACGTCTTCTGTCCTACATGGATTGAATTTTAAGCATAAGCCGCGTTCCAATTTTGCGTTCTTTTAACAAGGCATCCAAGAAATGAATCTGAATGATAGTATTTAAGATTCTATTCCTTATCTCAAACATGACTTGAGTTTAGCACAAAAGAAAAACTCTTGAGTTTTTGGAACATGAAAAACTATGTGTTTCCATTTTGTCAGAACATTTGTTTTGCTAAAAAAAAAAATCAAAAATCTCTGTCTTGGGCTTGGTGGCTTCTTATTTGTTTTCTAAATTGGCCCCATGCTTCCTGCCTAAATCCTCTTTATTATGCATTCCTGGCGTTCCGGATCTCACTGATTGCCTGAATACGTTTTATTTTTTTATAGGATTCTCGGCCTAAGTACGCACAACGTACAACGTACAAGCTAGAGCTCGGGTCTGATGCTCGGCTGCGCTCCAAATTGAATAGGTTCTAATCCTTTACACTTGCTGGCCCGAGAAAAACAAAGGGGAATGTTTGAGAGGCTTAGCTGAGTTTAAGGCTGTAGCACTTGAAGACATTTCCCTCACGTCACCTCCTTGACACTTTCCACTTCATGGGCTTATGATGGCACGGGCCAAATCCAAATCCTCGACAATTGTCTGTTTACTCTGCTCTCTGCCCATGACTCTGTCTCTATGATTTAGCTACTGCCAAGCCTAACAAAGGATTGTTTATTTGAATGTGGACTAGTAGCCAAAATATAGGCATAACTCTGGGCTAACCAGTCCTATTTATTTATACTCAAGGTCTATTCATCATCCCATCAACTTTTACCTTTGTTTCTCTTAGGAAGGCCATAAAACAAGATCTGGAAAGACGTAGCTTATTTTTAACTCTAGCACAAGGCTCTGGTTCCAATGATAATAACTTTTTCGTATCACTCGGCCTACTGCTATTGAACTTGGTTAGTTGAATTATTGACTTTACACGCGTCTCTCCTTCAGTCCTAACTCATAATATTTTAGCGGTCGGAAGGAGATGCGGAAATTTCTGGGAGCCAAAAAAAAACCGATTGGCTTTACGGTTTTTCGTACCACTGCATGCATATACTCTGCACTGGCACACACACACACCTATTACTATTACATAATAGATTCCGCAACTGGAGCTCGTCCTACAGAGAAGCATATTCTCTAACTCTGGCCATGGTAATCAACGTCACTGTCACTCATATTTTGTGTGGAAAGTTGTAAGCATTGACGATGCAGAAGGCAGTTTTGACTCCGGCTCTCCTTCTGCCTTGGAGCAGATACATGTTTTAGGGGAAAGAGAGTGGAAGAAAAATCAATTTTGTCATCAAGTGTAATAATTTATTTTGAACTGAAAACATGAAATGACATTGCCAGACATGTGAAGTTCCAGGTTTTTCCTTTTCTAAACGGTGATTTATAGCTTCCTTGTCTTGTACTACATGTGTCATGTGCAGGGAGAAAGTAGAGCAGACAGGGCATATGTAGCTGAGTTACGAATCGGTACGTCTAATTGATTGGCGGTTGTTGCTAATTATTTTGGAAACATTCATGGCTCGACAGTGCTACTTGGTATAAGCAAGCTAAGTCCCTGTAATTACAGGACTTTTTTTGAACAGGGAACACGCAGAAAACACCCGTAGTAAGCACCTACGTTAAACAACGGGTTTATTTAATATTTATCTTGAAGTGTAGTTAGGTAGTTCGCCTTTGTATCTGCTCCTATCCAATCAGGTTAATTTTATGCTATAAGAATGTCAAGCACCCAGGTTATGATATCAATTATTTGATGTGTCAACCCAAAAACAGGCAGCCCAACTCATAATAGTTTCCTCATGACTGTATTCATATTTTGTAATGTGACAACCAATATTTATGAACCGTTCTTTGTGATTGCTTATTTACAAACCCTAGAAAGCAATCACTTCATAGTGTTCTGCATAGAAAATTTTATCTGCACTGCAAAAAAAGTATTGAATAACCAATAGTCAGAAGTTCATTATTGACTTCGGAATTGGCCTTCCCACTGATATTTTACAGCGTGGAATGCCACCTACGAATTTTCCCAAAAATCGATTATACACCTTCATGTAACCGGGGTTTTACCAAACCAAATATTTCCTTATGTAGCATCCGGTATCCCACAAATTATGTTTATATAAATATCTGGGAAATATTGATTGAATATGCTTTAAATATCTTAAAACGAATAGCGTACATAGCTAAATATTTTATGGGAGTGGACCCTTATCAATAAATCAAGGGATTATACCTATATGCTGTTTTTATGGGGTCCAAAAGGAAAACCGGGGGAAATACAGAAAAACGGCTTTTAAGGTTTGAGACGTTTTTTTTACGTTTTTATTTATTTGCCAAACGGGTAGACATGTTCATTGCACAAATGGGTGCACTCAAAAATGTAGGGAATATGCGACTTATTTTCTGGTATAGCGTAATAGTAAATACCTATGTAGATCAGTCAGACGTAAGTCAAGGTTTATTTTAGTCAAAGAACATTCATTCATCAAGTATCATTTAGGAAATAGACTTTCCATCTCTGTACTGTACCGTCAAAGGAACAACGTATTGTACTATTTTCCTTTCGTACCTCGAATCGTCCTTATGCAGCCTGAACATCCATTTTAATCATTTTTTCTCACTTCCTTGAAAAATCGGGCTAAAAATTTAGACACCCATGCGAACCAATAATACATAGTAGATATCGCAAGTCACTTCAAAGACATAAAAGGTTATTGAACAATGTAGGAATTCATGTGACTCGTGAGAAAAGAATAATAAAAATTTTTGGTACCTGTTTGCTGGCATGTCGGTAGGGGTCCTCCTCCATGACATTCCGACTGCCCTTCCGCCTGGCGGGGTCGGGCGGGGGCTGAGTGGGGCGGAGTTGCTGCTGCTGCTGGGCATGGGCGAAGGGATGATTGGAATGTGAGGAGTAGGAGAGGGCTGTGGAGTGGGCTCCGTAGTAGTGTGACCCCGACTGGCTCACAACGTTCTGACCCGCTCCGCCCTCAGGATCCCGCTTGCCCGCAAAGATTAGATGTGTCCGGTAGCCACGCGGATGGTCACTCTCGTCCTTCTCTAAACAGCCAATAGACGTACTGTTAGTCTCACTCGTCGTCCCGCCCTGCTTCGACTTCCATTTACTAAACATCACATTCATGCTCAGGCCGGGGGTGGGTCAAACCCGGGGAAAAGGTAACAAGAAAACAGGCACAACGCCGATTCCGCCCAGTCGGAACCACTCAGCTTTTCCTATGCAGAGATTCTATGTTCGGACATTTAGGGCATACCCTGATTGGGCTCTATAAATATGTACATTTACTTAAAGGGATTAAAACCGAGTTCAACTAGGTGGACGTATGGAAGCTAGGACTCTGGCAGTATAGTAGTATTGAACTGTTCGTGTAGCGAGAATCACCAAAACAATGACGGATAAGAATAGCCGAGGAGTCTCTTCCTCCCGACGTCGTCTCACACTCGTGTAAAAATACCACGTCTATTTTTACAGTTAATCACATCTCCTATCTACATTTCACAATCTGGATCCGAGTTTAAATTAGAATCTTGTTATTAGACCAGCTACCTAGGGCTACCGGGACTCCGGCTCCTTATCCTTACTAGCCCTCTCAACTCAGACCACTACGCCGCACTTCCTCCCAAGATCTGTCAAGCCAAACTCTTGAAATATTATTCTGTGAGAGGACGGACCCAATCCCAAGGATTAGGCCTCAAATCTGAGTGGTGCTTATGAAACCGGGGTCCGTCTCTAGCTTAACAATAAATTAAACTCTGTTCACAGAGCCTAATCCTAATGGGAATTGGAAGGAGGGCACAAACCCCCGTCTCTACAGCACTACCCCTTCCTGCTTGTCAATAGGCAGAACGGAGAAGACGCATTAGTTTGAGTTTAAGTTCGTTCCGTGTCGTTCCCAAGTCCCAAAATCCTGTCGGCTCAGCGAAGAGGCCGAAGGAAATACCGAAATAGACGAGGACAAGGCGGAGTGAGTCTCCGAGTTTAACAAATGTAGATATCATTATTTATCCATCCTCTCACAAATAGACTTGGGAACTGGAGTTGAGACGGCTTTTGATTTGCCAATTCCTCTGCCAGCTCTCGACTACCAACTTCACACCTTGGGACAAGACATAGGACAACTTTAAATAAACTCAACTTCCGTCTCTACACCCAAAGTTAGTGACAATAGCTTCTGTCTCTCTCGCTCAATGGAACACAATGTTGTTGGGGGAAGGAGGCAAACAGAGAAATTTGGAGCATCTAGTCAATACTTGTGGAAACCACCTGGAAGAAAGTATGTGTTACAACACAAGTTCAACTTTTTAACCTCCTTCCTCAGCGAATACTCTGAAATTCTAATCATAATCTGTCAAAGTTTTTATTAGAGCCTCTCCCGCCGCTTCAAGACGCACTCTGACGAGGCAGGTTAGAATATTAGCACCATTACCACAACTAACAACACGCTCCTATAGCCTCCAACCCTATAGAAGATTACTGTAGAGCCGAAGAAGGAACTTTGTACTAGGTTCCAAGAAAGGTGATAATTTCTAAATTCAAAACAGATGATACCCAGGAAGGTAGGCCTGAAACTTCTGCTCAGTGGAAACTCCCTGGAGTGCGGCTGGCATTCAGAATTTCCCCGTATATCTTCATTACATGCTGGAATTCCATGACGCTAACCAGACTAATCCTACTCGGAGTCAGCTATTCACAGGTTTGAAAGGGAAAGTGGCTTTCACCAAGAAGAAGACTTTCCTTTTATGGGGCTTTCGTGTTGACAGATTTCGACTTGGAAAAGATTCAGGTGCTGAGCGTGGGAACGGACAGAGATTTGCTGTTTGACCAATCTTGTAGATACTACAATCCGTATCTGATTCCAAACTTCTACATTGCTGCAGGAAATTATACGGAGCTCGTTATAGCTAGATGTAACAAGTTGAACCGTAGGTACCTTCCGTATTTACAATTTCATTTGCAAAATTCCAATGAAGTAAATTGTACTTTTTCCCTATTGACTTGCTTTCTATTTACATGGACAACATGAGCCGCTCGTGTGGATCTATCAAGAGTACTTACATGCACCTGAAGATTTTTGATTTTCTATTGCAGATATTTTCGACCGTCTTGGGGGACACTACACCTTGTACGCACTACGGCAGAACACGAGTTAAGTATATGCAACTCGGGTCTATTGGAAGCTTCAGGGAACGCTGTAATGGAAATATTTTTTTTTGTAAAATCGAATTACACTCGGCTCAAGGTGTTGCCTATTTTTAAGTACCTTGTTATTCCGCCTGAAAAAAATTTGATGCATTTCATTTATTGCTTAATTTAGATATAGCAAAATTTCTGAAAGTATCAGAACGTCAATAGTTATCCATTTGGTCTGCAGCTGCCGAGGGTTGGGATTACCTAAAATTCTGGAAAACGGATCCCAATTGACGACAAGGAGTATTATATAGGTGAAAATGAAAAAGGAAGATATATGAACTTGTTTGGAAGGAAAGGCTGGGAAGTCAATGGCGTATAAAATGGGCAAATCGATTCCCGACAGATTCATTCAGCCTTCTCGCTTTCCTTCCCTCCATTTAAAGTTTAATATGTCTTTTCTCCTTCCGTTCAGTCAATTTCCTTTGCCCCAACTCATTCTCTAATCCAAATTGCAACTCAGCTAGCCTCCTTTGCCCAACAAGACAAGAAGAGGTCCTTCCATTCCTCAACCAGCCAAACGCCAGAATGAGAAATCGAGTCTAATGGAAATTGGAAATTAACTTTTAAGGCTGCCTTCCTCTTCCCAGCCCCCTTCCCCCAACAGCCCTGTCACTCTCCCTGATGAATTAATTTGACTGCTCAACTCAGCCGGATTGTAAATATTTTAGCGTGTTTTGAAATTGTGCACATTTGCTCCAGCTCCTAAAAATTCTCACGTGAGGGACAGGGATGGACAGTAAACAATAAAAGAAGGTATGGTCGTGGTACAGGAGAATATGGAGAATTGGGCTGGGCACTTAAAGGGATTGAGACTCGGCTCTTCTGAGAGATCTCTGTAAATACAGTGTATGAGACGTAATTCCATCTCCGCTCTCTTTTTTTCCTTGGCTTTTCTTTCACAAAGAATATCCGTTACGAGGTCTAAAGTCCTGGTAAGTGCTGACTAAACCTCTTCAGCCGTCCCTCTCGGCAACATAATAATATCCTTTCTCCATAGCCTACTTTTCTCCAAGGAAGGCTCCGTCGTCTCCAAAGCAACTTTTTCTATGACCAAACTTTTACGACACTCGAGCATGTAGGCACAGGTGAATGGGAGAGTGAAGCCGTCAAATACATCAACAACATGCCAGCCGAGAGGGACATAAACCAGGAAACCGTCACAGGCGGACCCTCTTTAATACACTACGGATCTGGGTGACCTGAAGGGGCTTATGGGATCTGTCCCTACGTCCCATAGTCACGCTCACGCTTTGTGCTGACACAAGGCTGTGTCATCCAAAGACTTACATCCAATCATACGTGGAGAAAGTGCTACAGGCTGAAATTGCAAGGAAACAGATCGTGTGCATAGTAAACGGAGGGTATTGGTTAGCTATATGCGTCGTGCAGCTGTATATTTTCACTCATGCAAGAAGGTTGACCCGCTGGCCTGCGTCAACCACTTGACCTACTTTCATACCTTACATAAGTACGTACAAGTTTCAATTATCTCTAGGCTAAGATTGTCTAACCGCAGGAAAGTGACACTGAAATTAAGCAACCACGTGTTTAGCATGACTCTAGGTGAAATGGTTTAAATTTTCCTACGTGCCCTAGACATGCTGCAAGACTAAGCAATACGCTGTCGTACCTCTTCTCCGTTGTGCTTTTTTGCGTATAAATAATTAGCAATTAGCATGTTAGCAAACGTTACATTGTATTTATAAGCTCATATGATACACAGCGCAATTACCCTTTCCACCATTTGAAAATTCGCAAGTTTTCAAACAAGAGAATGGATCCACCGACCTTAAAGCATAATGTAAAATGGTGGTTGGGAACAGCCGTAGTCAGATGATGTTGGCTTGAGTAATGCGCCCAGCCAAGTGAAAGGGGAACTGAAGGCGGAGAAAGTGTGTGAATAGCGGAGACTGGATGGGAGGCGAGATTGTGGAACTTGGGAAAAATCGTAAATGGAGAGACAGTGTAGTCTCCATAATGTGCATAGCATTAACCCAAGGCTCCTCACATTGTTCACTCTATTGTCACACACTATGACGTGCACTAACTCTCCACTGCCACTAGGTAGATACGTATGTTACTACGCTGGGCTGTGAGCTAGGCGGATCTAGCCCTGCTGAAATATTTAGAACGGGTGAGGAGTTGCCTCGGCCAGGCTCTCCCAGCATAATTCCTTTCCACTTTAATACCCTAGTGAACCGTTTTCCCAACTTGGTGATACATGTGTTACAGCCTGCTCCGATTCTCAGAATTTGTTACATCCGGCCAAAGAAATGTGAATTTTTTTACAATAGATTTTATGTCCAACGATGGTCCAATCTCTTTAATGTTATTTCTAAGCCATTTGAATAATGCCCTCAATTTATTCTTGAAAAATGATATAGGAAACTCAATTCCTGATTGTTATTTTAGATTTGAGAGAATTTTTTATTAAAAATTATTATGATTGTTGAAACGAGCGTTTTGGAATCAATATTCTATAATTGAATAATCATTTTTAGATGCATAATTGATTTCATAAACGGAGGTACACACGAATAAATGGGACAGGTTTTCTATGCACCAAAGTGTCTCAATTGACCGACTTTCACTGTATTTGAAAACACTGGAACGCAGACAGTGTTAGACGGCCTATGAGCCACAATATGAGTTTACAGGTTCTATATTTGTTGAGCGTACAGGTTCTATATTTGTTGAGCGTGAACGCTGCCCTTTTGTTATGGTAGGATAATAATAAGCTCCAATTTATACTCTTGCTATAGAAAGTCATAATGACGACTGAATGGCGGAATCGACAAAGGAATAACTTATGAGCTTATGCTCCTCTACACTGTTGCTCTGAATAAGAAATGAACCTTTCCCAGTAATCATTTGTGACATGTAAATAGTAATGCATTACAAATCAATAGCACCATTTACTCCTCTCGTTCCAGCTTAAGGAAGCACTTAAAGTCTTCCTAAATTGATATTATGTTTTTACCAGGTTTGAATGGCTCCAGGATATTTTTAGTAATTTATAGGTACACCACTGTTTCCATGTTATACCACACGGTGTTCTGGACAAACAGGAAATGTTTGGGACACTGCAATAAAAAAGTAATGATTTCCTGAGCTGTCCATGCTATCCACCAAACTTTCAGCTTAGTTCATAGGAGTACGTGGAATTCTTATCCTTGTAGCAAATGCGTGGCCAGTGGGCCGTGAATATTCTAATTTTGCTACAATAATTGTTTGCAATTAGTCAGAATTGCTAACAGAGAATAAGCCATTCAGTTTCATCACCTCGGAGGACTCCAGCTTTCCCTATTTACGTGCTCGCTTTCATTATGCTTTCATCTCAACGAATAGCGTTAATAGAAAGTGAAAGCGTGCTTTCACCGTTGTACCATCCGCTGAGCAACTCGTGTGGAGTGCCTCACAATCAATGGATATTGATAGTATCAAATTCTACATTTACGCCAACGGCTTCATATTCTCAAAACGGATTTGCATAAGGGTTCCCAATTGTTTTAAAATCGTTATAGATTACAGCTACTTCCTCAATCTAAAATCAAACATAGATACCCAGTACACCGTGCTACCCAGGGTAAAGTTATACAGGCATTATAGATTTCTAATCAGCATAATTAGTTGCAATATGCAATCTACCTCCAAAACTTAAGCCTACACCACCAATAGCATGTAATGTTGTCAAACTTTTTGATTTGAATATTTTGTCAAAACCTATTGAACTTTTCGTTTTTGCAGAATACAAACTATCTGTACTAATTATACGATAGCAAGAAATGCATCCAAAGGCTTAGCACGAGGACCTGGTCGATTCTAGTAACCTGCCAAAAGTACAATGACTGGGAATGTACAATTACCATGTTTCACGACGTAGTACTGTACAACCTAGATATAGGACTTCCCATCTGCAATCACAGTCACTGCACAGTCGTTCGGCAGGCTGTAAGTGTGAATATCACTTACCGCATTTCGATGCACTAAATCATGCAGGCCACTAGTGCAAGGAATGCGTTGAGTTAGTGGCCCTTGTATTATCATAGAAACGCACCTTGCGTTTCCAATGTAAAGGGAGAGCCGGCTGGCTCATGACTGTGATTGCATATGGAAAGCCCCATACCCTAGTCTTCAGTCCACGTGTGGCCTGTACAGACTACGGTATGTTTCATATCAATGTACAACCGTTACTATATAAATATTTTTAATTAACTACCGAGTAAAACCAAGGCAAGAGCTTGGGATTTGAGTGCTAAAATGTGGGAGTATTGGCCAGGTGGAGAGTGGATATTATTGGTTTTGAGCGTTAGATCATTAATTAGTAGTCGCACTTCCATCTCGCCGCCTGTGACAGGAGAAAGGCGGTAATAAAGCATAGCTCATTCTCTTCCCCTTGGAGCTCAGAACTTAGCAGAGCGTGGCCAGGCTGACATGTTCAGCTGGATGGGAAACCACTCCGTCATCCATGTACTTTGTACCAGACTCAAAATCAAGATACAATGTAAACACCATGATTAATTGCTTGGTTGAGCCACGGAACGTCTTTCAAACAAGTCTCTCCCGCACAGCATGAATATGAGAACTCCCCTTTCGGCCTCATCCGTCTCAAATTCCTTGGCTCCGGCTCGGAGAACAGAGAAAAAGTCCGTCTTGGAGACGAATTCTCTTAAATCGACTTTCTCCGCAAGAGGAAAAAACAATATTAGACTTCAAAAGTAGGAAGGAAGAAAGTAGGGCTGGGCAAGAAAAAAAAGAAAAACAGTGTCAAGTCAAAGTGTTCAGGTCTTAACACTCAGTTGTCTCGCTAAGAAAACTTTCACTCTATCAGTTTCCATCCAGTACTTGTCCTACGAATAGCCGCCCACGTCTACGCCACTCACTCGAGGGCTGGGCATTGGTTGGATTGGCAAATTTCCAATTGGCAAAATTCTTGGATGCAAAACTAACTAAAAACAGGATGCCTTTTATCGCTTCAAAAATCTTTGCAGGATAGGACTTTAAAGAAAATATACAATGGTGTGATGTTCAAGCTTGGAGATATATGAAAGGAACGTGTGTTCGCGGTCAGTCGGTTTCACTATCCAGATAACTCGTTTAATTTGTTGTCTAACCGATTCCAAACCATGAAATTCGTAAACATGTTTTATAAAGCTTCTTTTATTATGATTTGGATGCCAGCATGTCGAGTAAATCTTACTCAGAACAATTTTATACCTTTTACAATGTATCTCTTGCACAACAAACAAAAAGGGCATACATTTTAGTTTTCCTGGCTTTTGTTTTGCTATTTTATCCAACTATTTTACACATTTGTCAATTGAAATTTTGCCAGGCGATACATAGATATGGAGGTAGGATCCATGTGCTGGTCCCGCGCTCCTGCTATCATCAAATCAGCCTCACTGTTATTATTCGGTCTCTGGGTGACAATAATCGTCTGAAACTACTACTTAGAACTAATAGCATACTTCCTGAATTTCCAATAATAACAGAAGCATGGAGGCTCCGATTCAAACCTGCTCACATCCAACGGCTCAACTTCCAAAAGGTATTGCAAAATCCTACTAGAACAGCACTTGCCATATTAACAGCCTAGCCTAATGGTAGAGCAATATTACAAGTTCTCTACGTTATTTTAGTGTTGGGAAAAGTACTAGCTAGGAGCAGCTCCGTATAATGGAAACTGAATTTGGACATAAAATGCCGCCTAGTAGATTCAGAAAAGGCTCAACTCTCGACAGTTGTGTGCAATGTACCATGATAATCTTAGCCTCGTTAGATGTAATGCTGGTTTCCTTTTAACTAAAACGTTTTTTCTTCCATCTGGAATACTCACGAGCCAACAGAGCTGTGCATTTCTTCCAAGACTGAGACTACGAGTTCTACGTTCTCCTGGGACTGTTCAAAACCTGGGTTACCTTTAATTAAAATGGACCGAATGATTCAAGTTATGCAGGGCTATTCACGTGGACTTAATTCATATTTACAGAACGGAACGAGCTGACCAACCGGGCAGGCCATATATTCTCACATCCTAGTCATACAGATTCATTAGCGTGAATAGTGGAAATAAAATTCTCGGTAGAGCTCTGTGTTTGAAGGCATTACACTGGCTCCATGACGAAAGGCAAAGTAGCCCAACTGGGCCTAAACCGCAGGGATGCATGAGAAACTCAAAGCACTTCCATATTTGAACAAGGCACAAACTTCAAAGTCATTTTTTTCGTATTCCACTCCTGACTTTGAGTTGGAAGCATGCTTGGCAATCGTAGCTCAAGCTCTGGCGAGTGTTGGTTAATAGGAAGAGAACATGAGGTAGGGAAATAAATATGTTTCTCGGTCGAGATACAAATAGAAGGATAAAGTATTACATAGGTACATGATTCGAACTGGTTCTTTTAATGAGGTCTTGTACTGGGTGAAAGCATGACATACATGAGCTCAACGACTGAACATCCTGGACTCGGCCCGATAAAATAGTGGAGCCCATTAATGGACACTAGCTCACCCACGAATCAGTGCCAACCACTGGTTTGTGTAGCTCAACTACTGACACGTAATACTTGTACATGGAACTACAGAAAAAGGCGCGGTGTTTTGAGCCCTCGCCTCCATGTGTTTGAAACTTCTCCCATTCCTGGCTTTGCTAAGTTTAAATTTAGGAAAACCAAGCACTGAATCATGCATACGCTGCAAACATACGATACAGGCTGCAGAATTTTAAGCCTATCAATTTGCTTACTTCACAGTAGGTTAGAAACATGTTTAAGCTCAAAAGTTCGTTCCTTCAGTCGATATGACAGACGCTAAGAAGTATCCCCTGAACCTTAGACGGTCGCTTACCAAACTTCAAACCGGACACATGTATTGATACATACACACATAAATTGATGTACTGATTTAAATAAGATACATTCTATTGCATCCTAAGTTAAGGCATTGTCGCAATGTGGTCAAATACCAATTCGTTACAAAGTTGTAACCGAGTAAAGTTGCAAACTGGATTTTCTCAAAGGAAATTGTGAAGAACCAATCAGAAGCCGTATTAAAGCATAGATGGACAGATATAAAGTTGTATCTACGTCCATACATCAGATGATAATGAAGCTCTTTGTATTCCAGGTTGCTGAAGACCCAGGTTGGTCAAGCCAGCCAAAAGGAGAGTCCGTTGATGGGGAAAACCAAAGAGCATACTCTGGTCACATGCAATCATCCGAACCTACAACGAGGGTCTTTTCTACGGCCCTACGTGCGGATCCGGATTCCATAAACATTAGAGTCAGGAACCAGCAGACGTGCTTCCAGGAGCAAGTAATGAACAATACGGTAGTTCCCTGTCCAAATTACGTACTGTGGCCGAGTGGGTTACCATAAAAAACGGAGCATAAACAATGTGGGACCACAGCATGGGTTACTACATCCCACGAACATTTTTTCCCAATCCAAAGATTCCAGGCCAGCTTCTATCAGAGAATCCAAATCGAGCTGAATCAACCCAACCTCACCGTAATATTATAGAGTGTAATTGTAGCGTATTTATACCTGTGAACAGAAGCCACCAAACTTGCAATTTTACATCATCTCTAAACTAGCTTGACGTAAATTGGATAATACTAAAACCTGGGATAATCGCTCTTGCAGAGATGCTCATGGTGAGTTGAACAGTTAGGCTGCAAACAGCGAAACGTTGTTGTAACATACCTATGTATACACGCGGTCCAGTAGAATACGACCGTGTCACAATGCAAATGGAAAACGACAAGCAAACGGCAGCTAAGCACTCATGTTTGCACTCAACAAACAAGTTGCACTAATTCTAGTTAGGTTATGTCTTTCAAAAGCTTTCAGTGATAATTACTCTAATTCTACTTATGTCGGGTTGTTAGGTTCTGCCAAAAAGCTAAAGAGAGAATTTTCAAGTGGTGTTTACCAAGGCTCTAGGCTTTACCGCACAGTCCCAGTTCCTGTGTTTAATCAAGGCTATTTTGCTTTGGTTTCAATAAAACAAAATGTGCTAAAGTATAGGTTTAGAGAATATTTTGTTCAAGTAACAATAGAACGCTGTAAACACGCTTGGAGTGACAAACTTTGGAACCACTTACTTTTCATTTCAGATGCACCTATCCCAATCTAAGTACAATTTAAAGAAATTCCAATTTTTTCTGATAACCTAACCCACCATAACTAGAATTAATCAACCGTATTCGTTTATGGCTGTTTACTTTGGATGTTTGTCAACTTTCTCCATAGCTATTTACCGTGATCGTTTACCAACTTTCTCCACGGGTACATAGTACATACCTATTTTCTCGATAGGTGGTCACGTTGGGTGTTTACATGGAGTGTTTACCAACCTTCTCCATGGTTTTCTACCAACTTTCTCCGTGGGTGTTTACCAATTTTTTTCCATGGGTGTTTACTTTGGTCATTTACTAACTTTCTCCGTGGGTGTTCCCAATTTTCCCCGAGGGTATTCACGTTGGGTTTCACTGTACTTCTCAGCCGAATACTTGTCAGCTATCTGTATATTTCGTGGCGTGTTTTGATCGGCCGTGCCTGCTAGTTGATGTATGTATGTAGTGTAGACTGAGTGTAATGTGTCTGTTGGTAATGGCGGTAGAGAGCTAAGAAGATAAATATGTAGAGGGAGAAGTGGGTGTAAAAGGGATAAGCCCCATATGACACGAAGTAGTAGATTTTCACTTCAGAATTCTTCTCTGCTCGTAAATGGATGGGAGAAAGTCAGAGGGTTCTTCTGTTAAGCCGCCGAGCCCAGTTCCTGTCCTTCTCTCCTAAGTACAGAGTGCCTCCTACGTGAGTTCATAATGGGAAGGAAGCCAGTAGTACAGAGGAACCAGGTCCGCATCTGCCTATCTATGTGTATTAAACACACTGAGTGGTCACGATGTCTCATAAATATTCTTCCCAACGGAAAAGAAACTACGCTCTCCATTCTTCCACAGCTCCATGCACAATCCTGGCCTATTTACGCTCAGCTTCTCTAATACAGAGCCTGCTAACGAGGCTGGGCCAAGAAGAAACCCTTTCCTGGCTCCCAGCCTTGCCTCCATGCCACACGAGAAGGAAGAATATCTAATGTCTGTCGTTCTTCGCATCAGCCATAGCTTATCTTTGGGGAAAGGAGTGAAAGGAGCTATTAAGGACAGGAGGTTCTTCCATCCGCAGAGCCGCAGTGACAATGTGTAAATAGGAGCTCAAATGACGTAAAAATAATGCTTTACAAATTGTTGGAGTGGGAATTGGATCAGCCAGCAGATGTATCCTACTCGTCTGCTTCCTATCTCGGCTTTCTTGGCCCGCAAGAAGCTTATGGAACGACTGTGTCTGCTCGAGTCGCATACTTTATGCACAACATAATCTCTAGTCTAACGCAACTTTGAAAATTTGCATATTGACAGAATGCTCTGATCCGTTGTTGTTTGTATATTAGCTCCAATTCTATGCACCGTATCAGGGTTGTTATTTTTAAGATAAAAAAACCCAGCAAACAGTATTCAATTATAGAATCAGCTCTCTTCCGGGACCTGACATAAGAAACGTAACTAGAGATATACATTGAATTTTATAGTCATTCGCGCAACTTTTCCTTAAAATGTTGTGCTTCAACCCTTGATATTTTCTAATATAAATATTTGAAAGACACCTTGCCCTTCCGCTGCTTGGGCTTGGGCTAATACGAGTTTAAACAGAATCGGATGGGTAAACTCTGTATAACTTAAGATAATACGGATTTAAAAATGTATTTTCTGCTTTAACAGCTGAGCGATAAGAAGACAGGAAGACTGACACATATGAATGGTTATCTCATAAAACCATCCGGTTCAAAAGCATGCCGTAGCTTAATCAGGCTAGAAACGCTTTTCCAAATGTCAGTATTGGAGCACCTATCTTGTGAAAACGGAAAAGTTATAACCTGGAACCCCGAGTTTCAAATCCGAATACCTCGTACTGGTTCCGTGAAGCCTATGACTTGAAACTTGGGTTTCCATGTGCTCCCTTTCCATTTTGACAATATCTGGAGTTGTTCTTCTGGTCCCAAGCTGCCGTGGACCAGCTTTAATACTTCTAGCTCAAGTGGTAACGAAGGACACAAAGGATTCTGTCCATATGTTGACTCTCACACTCTCACCTAAACTCCGCTTCATGGACGATGATGTGCCTCTTGATGAGACCCAGAGCCCAGAGCTCAGGCAGAACCAGTTATGGCTTTTGTGGTCAGAAGAAAGGAATTCTCAAGCTCAATGTATCGAACAGAGGCGCTCTGAGCAAGGCTGTCAGGGCATACAGTATTTCTTGAATTTACGCGTGTCGTTGACGGCATTCAACGAAAGGAATCCAAGTGCTACTTTATTTGAACTTAACCTAACCTTCAAGCTCACAGGAAGTGGATGTCTAATTCCTCATACCCTCGGTATACTGCAGAATTGGTATTAAATACGGAGAAAACCTACGAACGCATTGACGTAAATAATGACAATTAAGTGTGGCTCGAAGTACGTCGTCATGTAACATGAAACCACCTAGCTCGTTAAAGTAAGAAAAAGTGCCAACGTGATAAACATCGATGTAGAATTACATCATGAACTTCTAGGAAAACCGTAATGTAATGTCAGTAATGTCAACCGAAAGTTTTAGAAAACAACATGACCATTAACTACACAATCAATGGCACATGTTCTTCATCCGATTTTACCCTGGGTGTTTACCAACTTTCTCCATGCCCGTCTATAGCGTATCTACGTGAGATGAGAACTTTTTGAATTTGTCTGAGAAGCGTAAGGCCACTTTCCCCAGCCTGTTGTCCCTCGACCGAAGAGCGTGTAAATGAAAGCAAAGCCCATTACTCGGCCTCCAATCCCATTTATGACAAGAGGAACTAGATCTCATCATTCTTTAGACCACAAGCCCACAACCCACTCATTTAACCAGTTGAGATTAAATGTGCTTAACAACATGGCTCCCTTCGCTCTTCTTCACTCTCTGCCAAAAAATAGGGAAAAGATTCGAGGAAGCCCAAGTGTCTACAGCCCATTGGAATCCCGCATAACATTTTTACGGCCTTCACTCCATCATTAAACCTGATTTTCCTCGCCATGCTCTCTTTCCTCTTCCCATCACACCGAATCACATCTTTATACCAGATGGAAAATTCAATATTACTCCACACAGCATTTATTTTCAAAAGTATTAGGCTCTCCGCTCCTTCTGACATGACGTGACCATGGATCATCACACACTGCCAAGCTCAAAAATAAGTGCTTTCCTTTTATCTATTTCACATTTCACAGTCTTCACCTTAAGGCTGCTGGCTGGACTTTAAATCGAAATTCAGGCCTTTTCCACTATTTATATCGATTGACATGGGGAATTTTCGAATTTTTGTGGCCCGGGTTATGGGTTAGCCATAGTCATAAACACTGCACGTCCTGCTTCGAATTCAAGTTTATTGCCTTTTTCCTCTTCCTGTCAATAAAGCATGATATGCATCTATGCTGTTAGGATTCAATTTAACATAATTTCCTGTTAGCTATCGACATTCTCATTTTCAACTACATTTGCTTAATTGTGATCGAGATAAAACGTAATTTGTGTACAATTAGACTGACGGAATGGAAAAGAGTGCTAGGAGCCAGTGAAATAGGCAGAATTGAATGTTATGAAGTGGAATTCCGAAATTGGATTTAAAGTATGGATTATTGACTACTTCCAATAGAACTCACGTAGCTGAATATTATCTGGAACAAATTGCAGAAATTGAGTTGGAGTGCAATTGGAGAGTGCATCAGGCGGATCCTTTGAAATTACATTTTCAAAAGACTAAACGTATTTGAGCCACATCCGGCAAATAGAACACTATATCCAACCAGACTTCAAAATGTAATCAAAAACTCAGACATACCGCTCTGTTTTAGCGAGCAGCAAATTCAGTGTCTGTTATCAAATAGAAAAGCAATTTTGAGACACGACGTTATAGCTCGATTCAAAACAAAAAATATAACGCATTTTCGTATTGCCACAAATTCTAATGATAGACTCCAATGCACAGGGAAGCCTTGAGGCATAATTTCAGTATTTCCGGTAACGTGATGGGTTGTAAATATTACAATGGTCATCGGTCTTGGGAAATTGGTTCATCTGATTCTGCTGATTCTGCTGATATGCACTATGCAGTAGCAGAAATGGAATGCTGGTACGGAATTTGTTATTTTTAACCAATATTTTTAATCAAATTTCTTACAGTACAGCATCATCGAATATATTTCAGCGTTTGCATTATTACTACAAAATATGACGTTCTTTTAAACGACGTATTTGCATAGGAAATAGTGTGATAAGGTGATATGCGTGAACTTGAGAATTAAAAAAAAATTCTTTACTTCTATAAGTCATTTTTAATGCATTTTTCCTTACAGGCAAGCAGAATAATTAAGAATATCCAAAAATTGCATTCGTTAAAGCAGAATAATAAGCTAATAATCAATATTTTCAGCCTGAAATATTTGCAACACCCTTGATAAGGACCTTCTCTCATTTGTATTCGTTCTCGAACACATCTGCTGTCTGGAATTGTATTTTTACTGCAACACATACACTCCAGCCTATTATACCGTCTGCTCGGCTATCAGGCCGATGGAAACATGCAATGTAGAGTGTAATACGAAATTATTATCGGAGGCTACTGAGCCGCCTTTCCCTCTACTTCCACAAATCAATTCAAATCAAATATTTAATACGTGATACGCTGGGCTCTTTGCCCTACTCTCTATTTTGCTATATTATTTGTGCGAACCCCTCGCTTCCACTCCACGTAACTTTCCTTGACCCACAAACTACAAATCTATATTAGTTCCTAAGATTCGGTGGAATAATCCCAAGACCCACGTCTGGAAAGCCTATAGCCTTTTGTTATGACTCCCTCACTTCCACCTTTCCCCTATCTGCCTCCCGTAAATCATCACGCTCGAGTCAGTAACAGGTGATTACTCTAATGATTATACGCTCCCTTCTCTTCACATCCACAAGCCATGCCTATGAACTACGCCAAGTGTTTTCACTTTAAATTACAACTTCTCACAACTTTCTAGGACGCACTAAATTTCTAGAAATAAACAGACTTTTCCTGAGCATGAATCAGGTCCATCGTAAAGTTATTTACGAGGCTCCAAACTTCATTGGTTATGAAGCATAACAAAATAATGATTACGAGCGGATGGGAATGTTCTCCACTGACTCCCAGCCTGGCTAAATAAATAGGAAATTTGAGTATTTCCCAAATCATAAACACAAGTTAAGTGATGTTTAGTAAAATGGTAATATTCATGCGCTGCGGTGTGTCAGAGACACGGGCGGTAATAAAAATAAACAAAGGAAAAGGCTTCCAATCCACGCCTTGATCAGAAAAGAAGGCATTGGAGCATGGAAAATTTGGAACGGTAAGCCAGGGCATTAAATTCCATCATTTGATTTAACTACTTGGGCCTGAGTGACAGAAGGTGTAGGGAAATAGGGGGAATTCATTCCCAAGTTCCTTTTTAGTGACTCAAGACCCTATCTACGTATGTCTTCAATTGACCCTGGCTCTACCAACACTGAAAGTACGTTCCTCCTGCAGCCCTCGATTAATTGCAGAAGGAACTGGAAAGCGTTCAGACCTTGATCCACAGGGTTTTAGTGCTTTGCTTTCGTTTGTCTTCTCTTTCCAGCCCATAGGCTTAGGATCCAGTTACGACCAGTTTCCAAAAAGTTCTACGGAAAATTTCCCTCTAAAAAACTTCCCTAGAAAAAGTTTGCTCGCAGTTCCCTCGAATAAGTTTGTCCTATTAAAATATTTACGTTCCGAAACTAACCCGGGTTTTACTTTTTACTATTTTAAATTAAATCCAATCTATCAGAGCTTTACTTATTTAATTGAAAGTGAAAGTAACCTGAACACAAATTACAGTTTGAGGTCAAATATTAACAAGAGTACTTTTTCCAGGGTTTTAGTTTCAACTATGAATAAAGTTTTACGCACATGCAGGTGCATGCATGTTTGACAGGTTTGCCAATTTTGTAAACTAAAAATTGTATGTTTGCCAAACAGGCAATTCAATAACGCATTTACCACAAGTCGATTTTTTAAAAAATGTCTAATTTTGTATGTTTGGCAAAACTCGCTACAGGTAAGCTTTTTCCAGGGACCGTATTTTAAGGTATATTTTCGGATGCCCTCCCAAGAAAAATAGCCTCTTTCTCCTGTTTCCATATCTCCTAACCTCATTTCCTCCATTTCAAAGCCTAGCACTTGCCCTCATGAGACTTGTTTTTTTCTTTATCTGGAAAGGATGTTAAGTCCTCTGGCTTTCAGTGAAGGAGAGCCCAGAGAGAAGGCTGAGGAAGTTGTTCGGAGGATGCGAGGCGAGAGAATCTAATTTTACCCTCCAATTAATTGACGTGGAGTCAAGGAGGGAAGACAGGTGAGAGTGGATTCTTGGTGACTACAGACGCTGAGGAAATAACTCCCTTCAGCTTCATACTCAGTCCATTCAAAGAACAAGTGAAAAAGTTGAACTTTTCCTCCAGCTCAAGTCAGAGTGGAGACGAAGGTGAGCTCGTGTGTCTACAGAAAGAGATTCCCTTCCGCTCATGTTCTCATCAAGAAGCCTCCTCCATGCATCATGCACTCACGTCAACTCAAGCCTTTTAAATGTCAAAACATGCCTTTCGGCTCATGCAAATCAAGGTTGTGTACTTCCTAGTATTATGCAAAGGTTGGGAAGTTACAAAGCTCTGCCTCCTCTAGGCCCACGTGCCTTTCTGCCCATGCAATTCTCCAATCCTGATATCAATCCTTACAATTTCCTCACAGTTGCTTAAATTGAGTTTATAATATAAAATATGAAAAGGATTTGACTACGTTTGCATTTCCACATAATTTTTCTTAATATTTGGAGACGGCCAAATTGCGCTGACTAACTGGATTCAATAACGATTTTATATCTACAAAACCCAAATACAGATCTGATAACATCGATTTCATTCCGAAATATACACGTCACTATTCGTAGTGTGAAAGTCAAGAGAATTTAGCAAGGTTACAAGTAGAAAGTTGGCACGATTTAAGCAAGGTAGAAAGTTTGGGCTTTCTCCAATACTTTATTAATTTTTAATATATTTCTATTATTGGCACAACAATAGTCCCAGCACCCATTTCTTGACCAGTAACTCTTAGACATGCCCTTAACAACCTCAAGTTAATCACCTAAATGTCGTCAGAAGATTGTTCGATTAATGAAGGCTATTTGTATGTACATGCGTAATTGCAGAGGATTCCTAATGAAAAACAAGGGGCAACAAATTTGCACACGTCCTGCAATTCCCTTAACGCAGGAAACACAGAATTTATGCTAAGATAATGTAAAAAGTTAGTGAAATAAGAAGTGGGAGACAGAAAGCAGATGAAGGAAATTGAAAGAGGACAAAGTTTATTACCTCGAGAACGCTGAATTCTCATGTTGAGATAGAAAAATCAATGGATTGAAGTATAAGTTGCCGTGAGTCTCCGATCAGAGGAAGATCATTTGGAGCTCAGAGAGAGACACATGGTGATTTTGGAGAAAGAGTCAAGCCAAACAACGTTCCTCCGCACACACGTGTAGCCTACTGAAAATTGAGGCTGAGCTAACAACTGGTTGCGTGTTTGGTGGAATCAAGGTTCAGAAGGCCCAAAGTCATGCTCGCCTCCTACTGTCTCTACTTTCTTCACCGCTTCTTCCGACCAACGCGAGGCTTTAGCACACAACTCGGACTGTGAGTGAATTTGAACTCCGTGTTCCTTAATATAATATTTCTCTCTCTCAACTGCGAAGCAGAGGAGCCAGCAGCAGCTCTCGTGTGTAGAATGTGCGGTGGTGGTCCGCTGACGCGTTTTTATTTCTTCCAACAAGCGGAATCAAATGTATACAGTATACCGTTTCAGGCTCTGAACCAGAAATTGCATTGGAACTTTTTGAGCGAGTATTCGGGTTTTTTGTTGGGTAAAAGTTTCTTCTATTTTTCAGACCCAGAACATGCGCCTACACTCCCGATTGATCACTCTGAACATAAACTCCAGCCAAGGCACCAGCCAGCAGCCCCAGCAGAACCCCCCGAAATACACAAAATACCTTTTGGTCGCAGGACTCAGCAGAGAGCATGCTACTCCGCGCTCTCGTCCTCGTGGGCTGCTGGCGAGAGGCACTGCTGACTGTCTTCGCTCCAGCGGACAAGGCCGTCGACGACGGTTGCTTGGTCAGAAGGTTCTTGGAGGGGAATGGGCCTGTTTCTTGGTCCTGGGCTCAATTTAAGCCCAATTTAAATTTGGGGTGAGAGTGCGGGACTTCTCACCTTCCCACGACATCATCAATAGTCATGAGTGGCTACTTGCATGTCTCAGCTGTCACTAATTCCTCTCACTAGCCGTCTCAACGTCTCATTACACACACAGGAATTCGGCCAGACGTATGTCAGTTAGGAATAATAACCTTCCACAAAACATAAATACTGGGCTCTATGTTACGGCCCTCTTGCGAAGCACACGTAACTGTACCTAAAAATATGATTATTTTTACAATTTACCAATCTTACAGATGCTGCATTTTAGTGCAGTAGGTGCCATTCACTTTAGGCATTCACAGTTGAATTTATACGAACATAGCAATAGGTTATTCTACTCTTTAGTTATTTTCTTGACAACTTGTAACTAATGTTCCTACCTGAATACTTAAAAATAAATTGCTATGCTTGGACTCGCCAGGCTTTGAATTTGCATGTGTTATGTTTTTTCGCCAATGTTTTGTGCCTGCGAAGTTATGAGTAACATGTTTTTCCGGTGATGCTTTTGGTTGCGACATTGCATTGGGAAACCGTTACGATGGATTGAGGAGTCTGCTTCCATTATAACTTTCCCAGTCATGGGAGAAAGTTAGTGCATTCTCAAATTCTAATCAAAATTTTAATTGGCTCCTTGGGCACTCAGGCGCTTGACCACGAATTAAGCTGGAAATGACATGAAGCGTAGTTGAAACCAAATGACTGGATTTGACATCTTAGAATTTCGCTTAGGATCTTCAACAAGGTAAAATAACTCATTTGCTCGAATAATCAGGAAGACAGAAGTGTTATGCCCGATATGTTAAGATTACTTGCAAATTATAATCGATTACAGATTATCTGTACAAGATTGCACCTACATAGGATAGATTAATGGCCCGAACAAGATTAGTTGTAACAGTAACCGACTACTGATGGATTACTTGTAATCCTTATGACTGTAATCTACTAGATTTCTTAGGAGCACAGTATTTATTCTTTGGCAATGTGGAAAGTGTGTGTCAGCATTTCCAATCCACTCCATGTGTGATCTTTTACATAGTACCTAATCTAAAATCATTCGAGTTATCTAATGCATTATAACTCACCCATGATAATTTCTGTGATCAATTACCACAGTAATCTGATTGCATGGAAGAATCCGACAGATTACGTTTAGAAATTGGTTTAGTATCTGTCATCTGCAATCCATTTCAATTAATAGACAATCTTGACATGTCTGATTACGAAGGTTATGTTTGGTTCCATGTCAAATGATCCAAATACCAACGGATCCGGGGTGTTCCGTACACTAATATAACATGACCTAGCTAACCTAACCCATCTCAACTTAATTTACCAAATTTTACCTAATGGACAACTGAACGAACCAGTCAGCTACTTTTGCATTCGAATCCTTTGACGCGTCTCTTTATGCAAAACAAAATTCTGGGCGTATGTGATGATTTCTGGTCGGAATGAATTTCCAGATTTTGCTTAATTTATTGAGTATAGCTCAAGTATAGCTATGATTTCAATGGTTATTTTACTTTTCCCTGTTTTGTGTGGCATAGCGACTTTTACTGTGGAGAGAGCACTTGAAATTGGGAATTGAAATTAAATTAATATGAATAAGGATACCGAGAGCATAGGGTAAGACTAGCTAATCCAGAATAGAATGCCAAGTTTGATATTTTTTATTGTTGATGAAAGCACTATTGGAAAGAATAGTGTTTCAAGTATTTTTCTGAATTTTCATGCAGTAACATACGGGAAAGGGGAAAGTGGTTTCTACACAAGCATGAACATTTAGCATTCATACCTCGAGGAAGCCATTGAGGTGTGCTGTTAGCACTAGGCTTGAGTGGCATAATAAATACACTTCACATTTCATGAGAAAAAGTTGAGTCAACTTTTTAATTAGATAAACTGACTTTTTTATTCTAATATGAAGGGTTCAAACTTTTGGGCCTACAGAAATAACGAGTAGAGTACAGATTGTAACGGAGAACTTGGAATAAAAACTGAACTTTGTTGGCTAGAAAGGACGTGACAAGGCTATGGACCAAGTTTTCCACTGAAATACGGGAATGGAAATGGGAATAAATATTTGAGAGTGGGTTTACCTTATTCCTGCTGCTCTACTAAAGAGAAAGGAGAAAGAAGAAATTGACTCACGCGTCTGAGAATGATGAATGGGTTGAGAGTTTCTGGGTGCTGGGCTGTTTGTGGGACATTGGGCAGTTGAGTTGGATCTGCTGCTCCGCTGAGTCATGCTACTTGACCCATGGACGGACGGAGGTCAGGCAGGGACGGTTCGGCTGATATCACCAATCAACACTCTCACATGACAACACTATTGCACGGATCCAGCGTCTTACATCTTAATTCAGCATTTAAAATGCACAATTATACAGTGCTGCTCACGTTGAACGGTCCAAGAATACAAAACCCTCAGTTGGTTCTATGCTAATTGGGTACCACGAAATGGACTACCTTTTGGAATTTACCTAACCTAACCTAACGAACATAATCTTTCCAATAGCCTAACTTAACATAAAATTAACTATATAACCTTCATACCTCATAAAATTTACATAAAATTAACTGACCTCAATCGACGAACAATTGTCGGTACTCAGTAGACGTTTGACGCGTCAGTTCTGAATATATTCTACGATGAAAAACGGCGAATTATTGCTATATGAAATATTCAATGTGTGCACGGAAGCCCGTCACGTTGGAATTTACCAATACTTTAGCATAGCGGTTACGATAGAGTTTCCTACCACGAAGTTTTCCTAAAACTAAATGGTCCGATTGAAACACTTTCGGGAAATAAAACTTTTCTACTAGAAACGGATTCCAATGAAACGATATCTAACCTAGCCTAACCTAACTGAACGTAACTTACCCACAATCTACAGTTTGAGGTCAAATGGTAAAAAGAGACCAATTCGAGGGAACTTTTTCGCATGGAACTTTTTCACAGAACTTTTTGGGCGTAAAAACTTCAACTGAGCCTATGGGCTGAAGCTGATTTGGGATTCCATTAACTTCTCTCCACAGCCTAAATTGTTGGGATGTTCGGCGTGAGCAGCACTTGTACACTTAACTTGTTTTCCATGAGGACTCTCCCAAGTTACTCGGCTGGAATGAGACCTGAGTTTGACTCAATTTCCAGTCAAGTCAGTGGATTAAAAGTGGAGAGAAAGGCGGATTATGTGGAAAATGTGTAACCATTGGAGAAAGGAGGAACTGGAAAATATCAATTTCATTATTAGAGAAAAGGCCTTTATCCTGTTATCTCTTCTCTTGTGAAGCAAGGAGCAGAGTTTGAGAGTTGGATGAATGGATTGATTCCGATTTTGGATCGACTCAAACTCCCGTGAAAGTCCTGCTGCGTTCTAATGAGGAATCCCTACAATAATGTTAGAACATGGGCTTTTTAACCTTTCTTTTCTGAGGCATGGGAGAACGGCAGGAGTCATTATACAGGGTAGTACTGGTGGATCCCAGGGTCTAGCCTATATGCGGCCTACATAAATATACTCACTTCTTCCTATGTATATCCAGCTCTATTTTTGGATTAAATTCATAAAATCCTCTGCGTCCGAGCATAAACTGGATTTATCTTTATAATTTATCCCGCTCTTCCCAGTCCTGTTCAGCCTATTCCCTAAAGAAGCCCCCTTCAGCCTTTTCCCATTACGCTAACAGTTACGAGAAAATCCATTAAATATATTTATAAAAACATGTTTAAAAAATAATAGTCCACCTTCTGTAATTTTGAATTTTAATTAATTCTTTGATTTAAGTACGGACTTGATGGAATTCACCAAACTAGGTCAATAAAGATGATTGCAGTCTGAGCAGCTTTAGGTTTAGGCAAGGGATCTCTTGTTAAGCCTACGTTAACGCGGTTCTATTTTGCATTGGTTAGGGTTTAAGCTGTGTAAATATTTGAATACAATTTTATTACGCGTTAGAATTATAATATTGATGTTTTTTTGATTAGAAAAAGGCAGAGAGAGAGTTAGAGTGCATTTGTTCGCATTGCACCATTGTATATGCACGTAGAGAGAAAGAGCAATACTTGGTAAAATAGACAGAGGTTTGATGTTGATACGTTTGAGCGTTACGGAGCTCTAGACGGGAGTGGAAGAAAGCCAAAGGGCGGAAATACATGATATTTGTCAAATATCAAATATCAAGCAGATACAGTAAATACTTTTAGCTTCAGCATAAGTTGGTTGACACATTGGGCGGTTGGAAGTGAAGTGAGAGTGCCGCAGTATAAAAATACTTTATTCCGATATTCACCAAAGTTTGAATTGAGTTCCAGTTTTGGAGTCTTGGAGTAAACCAAAAACTCCTGTCGCCAAAGGACGGGCAGAGCATATTAAGTCTCCAAAAACTTTTGGCGTTTAAACAGTGCATAAGGCAGAACCCATGGGGACATTTCTACTTACAAACACTTTTCCTCATTCCAAACTTCAATCACACTCTTGTCAATCAGTTGCGGTAGAATTTACAACTTCTCGAATGTCACACGGAATAAGGTCGGGACTCAGCACATTTTCACAGTTTGTTTTTTAGTATTCAACCAACGCTGCTCCCACAGCCATTGACACTACTGCAAAGAATGCCGAACTGCACTTTCCATATTTTCACTTGCTAATCCTAATAGCTTTTGGAATCCAATTCGGTGAGCACAGCTCGGAATGTCCGCAGCGAATAATGCCTGGGGTAGACAGCTCCGTGGAATTATGCACTGTGTCACCAAGCACGCAGAGGAAGACTGAAGACAGTTTTGTGAGACTGGCAGGAGAAAGCTAAAGGCTTGCCAAAGTTAAAATAAAGGAAGGCTCCTGGTTCGGTACTTTATCAAGCGTGGCCTAAGGCCTAATGACACAGACTATAGGATTCTAATCCTTGTATTTGGTGGACGAATAATCAACCCTGGCTCGTCTCAAGTGGCCTAATTGCGGGTGTACGTGAGTGATTGGGCGGGATGGAGTGCGGATTAGGCGGAAGGGATGTCTCCTTCAGTCCAGAGCAAACACTTTACTAATTCGAGACAGAATCCAGTTAAAGGGAACCGGAGGCCTCTCCGATTCGACGCACAGTTCTTTTCCAGTAATGTGAGTGGTACAAGGGGCGAGACAAGGATAATGAAAATGGAAGGTCCAAAAGAAATCCACTGACACACACAACTTTCTCGTAAACTCAAGTAAATCGGTTAATAAATTATCCTAAATTGTCTTTCGACTCCCGACTTTAACTCATGCGATGAATTCCTGAGCATAAATCTTCTCTTGTCAGATGAAGCGAGTACAATAGGAAAAGTGGAGGGAGCAATTGTGTGAAGGGAAAAAAACAAATCAAGGCGTCGTGTGCGTGGAGCAATGGGAGAGCGTGTAATGTATGCTCGGATAGTATTGTGACAGGAACGGAGATTTGGAATCCCCTCCTGTGAAACTAAATAAATACGAACGTCACTCCTTCACTTGGCCCTGCTCCCTTCTGTTCCCAACTAAAGAAAACGGACAAAATCTTGTTGGACCAGATTGTTTTTCTCTATGCGTGAGTTCCACACTTAAAACTTGACTGATTTTCTTGACGGTTCCTTGGCTCGAGCCTCTGGCTCTGGCCACGCTACCAACATTATCCCAAATTATTTCAATAACGTCTCCGCTCCATCCGACCCGTTCACAACTTCTCCAACTGCCTGACCGCCCTCTCCGAGGCCCAAACTTTAGTTGGGCCTAATTCCTGTCCTGACGCAGAGCCCAGCAGGAGCAGGCTCTAATTGGATCCCAGCCCTAATCAATATCTAGAGGCCTCAAAATTATAATTAAAAATCACAAATATGGAATCTTGGAGCCGCCAAATAGTTCGTGCTGACAGGTTCATGGCACATGGGAAGTATTCCTTGCGTCAGGCCATTGGGCGAGCAACTAATAGGATCAGATTTTAATACAGGAGCTTTTAGTAGCTGGTTCCAAGCAATTACGGACTTTCCTTCACAAAGCGCTATTATAGGTGTTGGACCTTTCTCCAACTATTTGGACCGAGGCGGTGAAACGAGTCCACGCCAACTGAAACCCACGCATTCTTCGTTACTGGCGTTGGACATCTAAATAGCTTAGTTTGAGCTTCAAAACAATAGCATCTCCAGTGCTGCTCATGCAAATTCAAACAATAACTAACATTGTACATAAATTGTTGCAAGTACAGCTCAAAAACTTGTACTTTAATGCATATTTTAGTTAGCTATTCCTTTTGAGCCGCTGTATATTGTATCCAATACATGCACATACGTGCACATGAAATGCTGTGCAGCTCTGTACGACTTGCTGTAAATTGCAAGTATTTTTTGCATGGTTAATTGTGTGTTAATTGGAAGTAATATATTTGTAATAATACCCTGCACCGAACAGCTAAGGCTAACACAGGAAATCGGAAGCAAGTTTAGCTTTAAGTCCCAGCGTTTTTTTTAGACAAGCGTACCTGTGGTACTCTTAGGACCAAACAATTATAGCCAAAAACTGCACGATAAAAAATGCATTTCGGAAACTAAATAGAATTCACACACCACCAACTTTTACCTTCAATAATTAGGATATTTATGAACGAAATTTCAAAATTTAAAATTCCTTTTTCAGTGCGATTATTTAGGAATTCTCACATATGAAACTTTAGTGCTATAGTGCGTCACAACAGTTCGCTTGAAATAAATATTTACATGCAAAATTAATTAATCACAATCGCCCATCTGCAGCTGAAGAGAGCTTTACCAATTAGAATTTTGACGGGAACAACATATTTATTGCTAATGAATAAGTAATTGTTAATTAGAAGGAAATTGAAAGCTACTATATTGCGCCCCAATTGAGGGCCAGCACAAGTTTACAAGTGCGTAGATGAATAAAAACAATTTGGTTTCGCAGGGCTTCTGAGCCATATGCATGATGAGAATGAGCTGCTAAAGCTGCATATGAATGAGTTCTGGGCGTCCTGCCCCCGTTTTCTTGGAGCTGACAGGCCAGAGTGAGTTGTGGAACTCGTTAATTTTTCATGGGCCTTAATAAAATTTTCAAGATTAGAGAGGATCAGGTGAGTCAGTTCCCTCCCGTTCCGCCACTCAGCCTCTCTTTATGAATACCCAATCCAGCCCGTCTTCTGCCAGGCCGCTTCCAGAACTTCCAGGCCTCGACTCGAGCACAACAAGGACATCTCAAACTTTTAACACTCGTACACGATGAAATGAAACTATAGGACTTTTGTCTCCGCGGAAATTAGGGCTCCGAAACGGGTCAGGTTTTCCATCCTACGCAAATTCGGGTCGTCCTATTTTCAACCCGTGACAGTTTCGGGTCAAGTCAGTTATTACTCTTATTATTATTATTATTATATTATATTATATTATATTATATTATTATTATATTATTATTATTATTATATTATTTATATTTTTTAAGGAGAAGGGTTTTACAGCTTGGTACTGGGACACTCAACGGGTACCCGGCGGATATCACAGGTAAGGTCGGGTCGCCTAAAAAGGCTCGATTTTTTTCTGATCGGGTCTGGTCACTGAAATACCCTATCCGTTAATAGCCCTAGCAAGGAAGAAAGAACGAACGCACGGTGAGAACTCATCCTGAAAAAGCAACGGCCACATATCGTAAATGACTCAATGTCATCGAGCAACGACAATTGAGCACCAGGAAATCCACCTTAATTACAAAGCTAAAGCTTGAGATTTAAACTAGCCTAATGTAACCATGAGAAGTGAGAAGCTTTGTCCATTTGTGAGACTCTACGACAAGAAAAGCTCCACGTGAAAAAAATATTATATTAATTATTAAATTAAATATTAACTAAACTATGTATAAAAAGCCCCACTTAAATGCTTTCGGCTAACATAAAGCTAACTTCAGCATTATATAGGTAAAATGAGTACAATACGCGGTATCTACCATATAGCATTACCTTAACTGAGCCTAACCAGAATTTAAATTTTGAGGTCAACGTTTTTCGAGGGAATTTCTTTACCGATATTTTTCGCCATCTCAAAATCCTCCAGCTAAGAAGTTTTTGGTATCTGGGCTAAGCTAACTAGCTAAACTACACTATACATAAAAAAGGGCCTGAAAAAGCCCTGATACCGGTTCTCAATTGTCGTTGGGACGACAGTATAGTATGAAAGGGAAACTATGTATATGTATACCGTCGATTCAGAGGGGAAAAAAATGCCTGAACATTTATTGCCGCCAATGTTTGTACAGATATTAAGCTTTTGGTCTTTTGACGCTTCTACTTCTACTTTCTCCCCCTCGTACTCTAAAACACTTTTCAATTCCAACCACACACAGTTCCTGACTTTCACGGCTCTTTTATGTTACAATCCGCCAAATTACATTCAATATGCAACACCCAACATACCTTTAAACGGAGCTCCTTATCATTCTGAATTATGTACGCACCGTATTGGTCTAATACCTCCAGACACTATAGCACAATAGCACTCCACTCGTGTATGTCGTAGACTGGAATCGGAAACCAATCAGCTGCTCCATCAAAGCTACGCTTGCAACTTACATTCCAAAAATTTTGCATTATGCATACCAGCTCACATTCAGAGTTATCCTCTGTTAAAATTACGATGCAGAATATCGAGCCAAGTTTATGAGTCAATTTTATGAGAGAAAAGCGGAAAGTTTCTCCGCAATGCATTTAAATTCAAATCTAAAAAACATTTGTTTGTGTCAATAATTTAGGTTGGTTTAGGCTATGGTGGGTTAGCTATGCTGCGTTGGATTAGGTTCAGTTATTTGCGTTGAAAGCTTTGTGTCAATTTAACTTTCACCACTACAGTAGCATGAAAACAAATAATCAGAGAGTTGAGCAGCTCTTAATGCATGGAATAAATATACTGCGGTGAAGGTAAAAGGCAAGTTGGTTAAAACCGGAAATATCCCGAAACCAAGTTGTGGAAGAGATAACAAAACAAAGCTGGATAAAATGAATACATATTGAAAGAAGAACCGTTGAAATGTGAAATGAGAAAGTGGCTCGGAGCCGAAAACATATGTAAAGCCTGGAAGCCGATAATATTTCCACAAATATATGTCAGCGTTACACAATAGAGTACGTTTTCCTTTTTTGGTAAATAATATAATCATGGGATTTCATTTATGAGGCCTGGCTGTCTCTCCTAAATGGCACACACGTATATTAGGCCTCCTAGGCCCATAGCTCTTCTGTATACAGTCTCCGTCTTAACCTATAACGAGCTTAATCATTCTGTGGTGTATGTATGCATCTATGTATCCGTCTAAAGCTTCTATTCGGCTCCTGGTTGGTTGTTTTGAACTTGAACTTGTGAAGCGGGAAAAACTAGTGAGAAAAGTTAGGAACACAATTTACAACTCAAATGACATGGAATGGCAATGGGCATACAGCAAAACCTTATAACTGTATAAATTATTCTTCAGTATTTAGGTACAATTTAGCCAGTTTCGCAGATCCGTGCTTGGCACTGATTCGCGGACCTGCTAGTGACAAGCTAGTCCATGGCTGCATTGTAATAATAAATGCTTTCTCCTGTCGAGAACGAGAGGAAATGTGGATGTTAGAATGGGAACTTCTCCACTTGGCTATTATCTGGATTCCAGGGACGAAGGAACGAACGGAGTTCCCGGCTTCTCATTACTTTGGCCATGCTTCTGTATTCACGTGCCGTCCGTACTTGGCTAGCATTTACTTTATCCTTTTATTGTATCCACTGTGCATTTAACTTACAATTTGAGTCTCATGACGATGATAAGGGAGGCAATAATAGAGCGCGTTACATTATAATGCGGTTTCATGGACACAAAAGTAGCTCCAGTCAAGGAGGCGAAGGGTGGGACGGGAAACTTAAGTAGGCTCCGCCAGGTCCCTCACTTCGGCCTCCCGTGCGGAGAAACGCTCCAATTTCTCAACTTTCCCTTCCCCATTGTTCTTATGATCTCAGTGGTTGTGGCTCGTCTCCCATCTCCCGCTCTTGCCCAACACTTGATCAATACATGGCACTTTTGTTTTCTTTGTAGTGGAAATAAATATTGACTTGGCCTTGGGACGTCATAACCGTTTCCATGTGCTTCCGCGGGTAGAGCGAGAAGGAGAGGCCGTACGCCAGGCAGGGAATTCCTAGTTGGGCAATCAGACAAAAACTTTTTTTTATAATTCAGTCAAATTCCAAACCATCTAATCTAATGTTCAATAGGAAGGAGCACCCTCAGCCCCAAACAAATAACTTTGTCTCCCAAAGTACAAGAAAGTTTTAGAAGGAAGTTCTTTTCACTTTTGGGAATTCATCCCAAATTAGATTATTACTATTGGAGAGACAACAAATGAGAATAATTAGGCTTGGGAGCAGAACTCGCCTTCAGACTTCTCTCCATATTCAAGGCTGAGAGAGAACAAAAGAAAGTTGACTTTCTCCACTCTCCATAAAATCCATTCTTTCAAATTAGGCCGGAGCGTGTCAAACCTAGTTTCGCTTTGCATATATCATATGTGCTAGGAGCCTTCCGGTCCTTGAAGCGCCAAAGCCATATCATAGAAACATACAAACACACACATCCGCCCATGCACGGCGGTGTACAGAGCTGCTCACCAGGAATTGGTAAACATTTACCACTGCACCGAAGAACGATGAATCGCACTTGCCATATTTACTCCCGCTGGTCCCAATGGACATCTTATGAGAGAAATACAGCAAGTGTTATACATAACGTTAATTACTGCCCAATTGGGTGCCAACGACTCTGTACAGTACTGAATTGGGGAAAACGAAGTTCACAAAAGGGAACGAAGATTCACACTAAAGATAGGAACGGAAGATAGGAGAGCTACTGGGCTAAATACAACATTCCCAATACAGCCACAGAGCTCATGCCTAGGAGCTATTAATAAAGTAATTGTAAACTCAAATCAGGGCCTTTTGTTCGAAGGAGAGTAAATAGCAATAGTAACAGAGGCTAATCTGGGAAAGTGAACAAAAGGCTGAGAATTAACGTACCCAAGTTAATCACTTTGATGACTCGGAAGAACATATCGTCAATGGCTAAGTTTTCATACGGTCGTCGCGTACAATGGTACTTGATGTAAGGATAACAGCCTGGAGAGAAGAAAGGAGAAAAGTCATAAAATAAATGTTAAGGCTCCAGGCTTGAATGAGGTGTGGCTGGGAGATTTAGGTTTATGGACTTTGCCTGTTCGAAGGATATGGTAGTTATGCCCGTCTCTCACAGCCCAATTAAAATGAGATTTTCCCCATTGATCATCCCGCACGCTGCTGTACTTGACGAAGTACGAGGACCAGGGTGGACACTCATTGCTCTCCAGGTGACATGTCAGGACCTGCAGGGAGTACAAGACCCAATTAAATACCACTTGAGTCATAATTTCATGTCAAAACCAATACCTAAGGCAAATCGGCGCAACTGAGGAAGGCTATCCTGCTGAGCTAGGAAAAAATGTATTGGAACATGCTTTTAATGGGCTTCCTGTGGTTTTTCAAAAGTAAAATTGGCAACTTTTTTGGCATAAGTTTATGGTTTAAATTAGATAGCATATCATGTTAAGGATTAGCCAAGGTGTAACTGTGTTTGAAACTCAGCTCCTTTTAAAGTAAATAATTACGGAGTTAAAATTTCATGCCCGTGATTTGCCAAGTTAGTACTGTTAGATTCTAACAGATTTTCTGTTAGACTTAAACCAATGCAATGCAAAACCATGGACCCTATGATAGAATCCTTGGTCAATTGACCCAATTTCATACATGCATTTAAAAAATGCATAATTATTAAGTTTATTATTTTCCAAGTTACAGCTAGAAAATTCTTAATTTCAATAATTTACTCATGATTCAGTTAATATAGCGCTACGCTCAGGGTACGTTACCAAACATCAAAACCGAACACATGCATACAAAGATATGTAGAAGTACGCAGCTTAACATTTATCCGGTTCTTAAAGCTATACGTAAGGAAGCTTATGAAAGCGATATCAATAAGTACTAGTACTCGCTGTTTCCTGGATTGAGCACCCTCCTACTCTTGTGCAATTCTGACCTTGAGTGATAGAAATAATGATTTAGAAATGTCGGGACAACTGCGCGAGAGCCCAATTCCTTAGGAACGCTCCGTTTAGTTGTGTGATGAGAAAGAGGGAATGGCATGTCAAAAGCATATTGGTCTCCGCCACACACGCGACCCAAATCAAAATGCATGATGATGACAACTTGTCTCTCTCTCCCTTTCAAATTGTTCAACAACCAGAGGAACACTTGACTCACTCCGTTTATTCCACCTTAAGCCCAGAGTGTGCACCCGAAGCTCCACTAGTAGCGAATTTGTAGAGAAAGCTTACGGGACTCGGATCGGAATGTGGGGGAGACATGCTAGGCCAAAGGGAAGCTTCAGCCTAAGCACCAGAACCACGAGTCCGATGTTGACATGCCCATGCCTTCTGCTCGCCTTCACGAGTGGATCTACTTTCCAGTATCATGCAATGCATCCCTTCATCAGAGACCTACTTTCGGGACATGGACGGGAGCAAATCAAAAATGTGCTCTGGCAGCAAGTATTAATCTCTAAAGACAAATATTGCATCTCAACTCTGTGCTAGGTATTCTTCTAATCCATAATCCGCTTCTAATGGAATTTTCATGGGGCTAGATCGGATTCGTTTACCAGTTTCCCCATATGAAAGAATGTGCAAAAATCATCTTATTTCCGAAGTTTCTGGAATAAAATCTTTATGGAACTTATTAGGCAGCCAACGGAGCACTGTGTACATGTACATCTCTGTCACGCCATATCCGCTTATTCGTGTCTGGTTCAGCAGTTTCCAAGTCGCTCTAATCTCGAACCAAATCTGCTTACGGAGGCTCAAGCTTGGAAAGCGTTGACCACTCAACCCCTGCTTTAGCCAAATTCGGATTGACGTCCTTCGTAAATACCCGCTTTGATTTTGGTATCCAATTAATTTACCAAAATATTAGTGGACAACGAATGTTAACGAATCAGCGGATATCTTTGAGCCTCGAGTGAGGTCTTAACTAAATACTCCTGTTATTTAAGCCTGTTAAGGACGAGATACGGTACCTCACCCTTATAATTCTACAATTTATTTTATTTCGTAAAGCATAATGCAAAAATCAAAAAATCAAAACCGCCATGCAATGGCTAACATTAGTCCCTAAATGTGTGCCAATTTTTAGCTCAGTTTACTTAAACGTTGCTAAAATAACTTGCATAAACCTAGTGAAAAACCACAACGGTTTCTCACTAAGTTTATGCATGTTAATTTTCTTGACATTTAAATGAAATGAGCTAAAAATTTGCACACCTTTAAGGACTAATGTTAGCCATGTCATGGTGGTTTTGATTTTTTTATGTTTGCATTATAATTTACAACATAAAATAAATTGTTGAAACATTGGGATGAGGTACTACCGTATGTCGTCCTTAATATACCTCATAGAGTATGTTAACTAAAATGTACATATTCATCTCTGCTTTGGTTGCTATGACAGACGCCATGCTTCATCTTGAAGCACCGGTTGTGAATCACACTTCAAAATCTGAGCGACGGACACGAACATTAAGACTGTTATACTCAAGGATTGCTTGACACTTGAATAGAAATACAAAATCAATTATTCTACTTGCTGACACAGCAACTCTAAGCCCATAACTGCTATTCCATCATTTAGAACCTACGTAGTCGCAATGCTGCTGAATACGCACTATTTAGCTTGCCAAGTTATCGATTTCCAAAACGATCAAAACGAATACCTAGTCGCAGAATGTTCAATAATTTTTACGAGATGGATTGCCAATATGAAGGATGGGATATCGCAGCATATGCTTCTAGTAGGATGGGAATTACTTATTTAAAAATAGATCGTAGAATTCATCTCCTAATGTCTGTAATTCACAGACTTATATTTTACAGCTATCTCTAGGAACACAACATAATCTCAAACTCAAAGAGAATTCTGTTTCTTGAGCTGTAAGTATGCTCCAAAGTAAGTAGATGAATATTCAGGAGTTGTGCGTCATGATTCGCTATTCTTTAAGAAGAATTAAATGAAGAAGTAGCTAGACGCAGAAAAACACTCTCACATTGGCCCATCGGGACTAAAAATGCAAGCATCCGCATATTGAGCACATTAGACTAAACTCAAACTTTCTACTTTACTATATAGTATATCCAACTTAATTTATATTTTGTTCATGCAATACAACATGGAACAATCGTGCAACTTAAAGTACTTTATAAGGTACAACTGTGAAAATAGCCAGGGTCTACAGTGGCCGGTAGCATAGCACACTTATATAAAACGTACAATCGAGTCTAGACACTGAAATTGGCTGAAAGAAAACGTTTTTTTCACTCCAGCCAAAAGTGGAACTGTGGAGAATGCCTGTAATACGTAACTAATGTAAGTCAATATTGAAAGAAAAAAAATGGAGTCAAATCAGCGTTAACAATTGAATTTAAAATCCCATTCGCCACTCCTTATTACTTTTGGTCAAGTCAGGTCCAGTGAGAGTGCTGTCCGTTGAATGAAAATATGAAATGAACTCAAATCCCAAGCCCCACTGTGAGGAAGCAATAAAAACTTTCTCCTTTGTGCCAATTCTATCGTAATAATAAGTTTGAAAGCAGAGACTCCCTGGATGGACTTTGCTCAACAATATTGAATATCGAGTTCTGCAGGGGACCGTCAAAAATTTCCATGCAAAAGGTTCGCCAGAAAATTTCCCTGCGTACCCTTTGATCTGTAAACTGTGGTTAGGTTTTCGTACAGTTAGCTAAGGCTAGTTTAGGTATCGTGTTATTCGATTGAATTTCTAACAGTTAGGGTAGCTATAGGTTTACCGAAAGCGTTGCAAGGAACTTTTTCGCCGGGAACTTTTTCACGGACAACTTTTTTGGTAGAAAATACTGAATTACTACCACGATTGTACCTGGAACTTTGTGAAGACTGGCCATGCATGAGTAGATATTTTTTGGAACAAGAAGCCGGCTTGATCGACATTGGCCTTATCGAATTATGCTCCCATGGCGGAGAGAAACCTACTTTCTCTTCAGGAGCACTGTGCATATATTTGTCCCTCGTGCCGTGGTGGAGAATATTGGTAACTTAATACGGAAACACGAGCAACGCTCCTACCTTCCAAAATGCTAGATAATGGAGAAAGACTTGAAGGAGGCACATACACAGTAATTCAATATGGGACTACCTAGTCCTACTTTATGTGCCTTTTGCCCTAAGTACTACCAAATTGGGAATCATCACTCTTCTCTTTAAACAAAGGCGGAGTAGGTAAACGAAATGTGGGGATAATGAGCGTGCATACAAAACGCCAGCGACTAGCAACCATGCTTCAGTGCAAGGCACTAGTCATCTATGAGCGTGAGCGTGCATGGTTCAAATAAGGAATAAGGCCAACACCGTAAATACCTATGGAGAAAGTTGCTATACTGGACACTCTATTTCAAACACTTACTCTGGGCTTTTTAGGAAGACCTAAACTAAAACAAATTCAATTTATGTAATTTCCACTAAAAGTTTTTCGAAAACTTTAACCCACCCGGAACCAATGAAGCTTGTTTTTCAATGGGTGTTTACCATGTGTTCGAGGTTATGTCATTTATATTCAATTATGAGTTCACTTAGGTCATAAAAATTGCAGAATGCGGTAATAGGATCAATTGATGATGTCAAACTTCAAATCATAGAGTTACCTCATTGAAATTCCAATTAAGTAACCAATCAGAGCATAGTGAAGAAGGTACGTACACAGACAGAGAGATTACTTAAGCTCCTTATAGGTTAAGACGGTGGCGGAGTACTTACTTCTGAGGCTGGAGGTTTTCGAAAGATGCTGAACGGCCGTGAATATGAATGATGAGACTGCTGCTGAGAAGGCTGATGATATACAGTATTGACAAAAGAGCTCGTCCTTCCTCTCCAAACGAACCAATTTATCATCAGAACAGACTTCTAGAAAGCAAAATCAACATTAGCATAAGCGTTTGATACACACGAGTAAACAGCGCAATATTGCGTCTAGGGGAAATATTCATTCCAACTGCACGGTGCACTCTGAAGCAAAGCTAAGCGATGTACAGAGTGATATGGTCAATTACTCCCAGCCATCAAATGTAAACCCTCAAAACCTTTTCTGGAATTTGAAGCCTTTCTTAAAACATCAAACGCAATGCAGTCAAGGCTTCGGACTCAAGACATAGAGTTTCCAGGTTTTACAATTCATGGTTGGACTCTACATACCTAGTGAACCTCACTTGCCGATTTCCCCTTGTGAGCTGGGCATAGGAATAATATGTGGAACGTGAATATGAATATGCCAGTGACCTCACACACACTCTTCACTGTACGTACAGCTATTAACGTGGATATTGGAGAAGAGAAAGCTTAAAGCCCAAAATCCAGCCTACGAGATTTTCCGCCGCTCAGCGCTACATCTATGAACCCTGAGAAAAAGTCTTCTCCGTTTGGAGAAATTCCACTTCATAATCAATTTAGTTGAAGAGCTTGTCACGCACTTGAGGTTCTGTTATGACTATTTATTTATGAATCCCAGATAGGAAGTTCTATAGAAGTTGACCTTGGCAACCGAATCAAATTAGCTAATGATGCACCTACTGCATATTTCAACAGAGTTCCTCACAGCCGATTGGTCAACCTTAATACATATACAAAGGCCAGGATTTTTAGAACATATTTGGCATATCCCAAATACTTCGCCATGGACTACTAATGAGAGAACTGATCCGTAATACATACAATACATACATACGGATGAACAAATCGCTGCGAGCGGCTAAAAACTGCTATCATTTAGGTACCTATCTAAAAACCTCAGTGAGACAACGATATTAATGACCAAGACAAAAAACAAGGCTTGATCGATTTCAATTTACTCCACCAGTTAAGCATATTGTACGCAGAAGATTCAATTGTAGAGCAGCTAAAGTAGCTAAAAATAGTTGGGCACACCAAAACTCTGAAGTACATAACATTTTTTAAAAATTTTGCAGTGCGAATACACTCCAGTACTGACAACGATACATCTTCACCAGTAATCAGATGGGATATCACTTAATCACAATTAATTAGCTGCATCCGTTATGATGTTTAACTTGTGCTGTTTCCTAGCATTTTAACTTTTGACGGAATGTCATCATTTAGCAATAACACATCTAAGCTTAGAAAAATTTAACTTGATTCTCATTTTAAGTTTTATTATACGTAACTACGGATTATTATACGTACGTAAGACAATGTAATTTAGGCCTAAAAATTAAATGCACCTTGAAATGATAGAAAACTTGTAAGAACAGTATTAATCTGTTCAAGAATTTGTACAATTACAACAGATTACGTGAAATCCAATCTGCACTAAGAATTGCAATCGATATACAATGTACTGGCGTAGTACTTAAACTGTAACATTAGAGAGTCAAGAGTTTAGTACAAATGGTAAATATTAGTGACACAGATCACGTGTGCATAGGAAGCAATAAAATACAATCTGAGAATGGTCCTTTTCACGGAGTAATCCAATTCCACAATTTGACACATCCGTCATCTCCACAAGAGACGAGAAGTGACTCTACTTGTGGATGCCATTTGACACGATTGACATCCCCCTTGTGACTCTTGACATCAAGGACGTAGCACTTGGAAGTTGAGCTGACCATATCCAGAGCCTCTTCTTCTCTAATAATTCGAATGAGATCATCCCCACAGGCCGTAGCAAGGAGTCCATTCTTCTTGTTCCAAGAAACGTCATAAATTGCTCTCTCGTGGTCCGCATCGATTATGGCAAGCGTAGATTTGCTTAGATCATGAAGATCTTCGTAGAATCGTAAAGTCTTGTCTGCAGAGCAGGTTACCAGGCGAGTACCGTTTGAGTTAAAATCTGCTCCCCACACCGTTGAGGTATGTTCAGTTCCACTTGACACAACTTCCCAGTCACCGGAGTCCTCGGAATGTTTGTAGAGATTAACCTTGTCGTCGTAGCCGACAGAAACCAAAATGTCTTCATTGGGTTTCCAGGCAATCCGCTTCACATCACCTGAATGCTCACCAAGAACGCTGTCACACTCAATCTCGTAGTCGTCGTTTACTATGACCCTGTCAAATTAGAGTCAACAGATAAAATTAGAGAACATGACAATTGTAGTACAAAAAACATAGTGCACTTAGCCAGAAATAAGTTTAAATGAAAATAAACTGCTGCGCGCGAGTTAAAAATGAAACAAATACATACAATACGTAACAGAGCCAGTATTATAGTGTATAAGGTAGTAAATACTGCCGCCGAAAACTCCACTACCATGTAAAAAATATTAGTAAGTTGGGAGTGGTTATTGTTTAATGCGTAAAAAGCATCAGAAACGGCAAAAATTATATTTTACAATTATATTATACATATTCTCAAAATGAATACGAATGCTAGTGAAAATCACCAGGTCACGGTCACGTGCCACAAGAAGAATCCAATCATGAAGACAACGGAAACCAAAGACACTGTTAATATTAAGGTTTCAATAAAATAAATTATTCACTTACCAAATCATGACCTGCTTGTCTCGGCCACAGGTAGCCAAATACTCTCCACTTGGTGACCAAGCAAGACTCTTTATCTCACTCTCGTGTCCCTCAATCGTTGTGACACACTCAAAGTTCTTTTTTGATTTCATCTTCCAGACTGACACCGTGGCATCGAAACTTGCCATTCCAAGAAATTTTCCGCAGGGTGACCACGCCACATCCCGTATTGTCTTCTGATGAGTTTCCCCAAGTCGGGCAATGAGTGCGAGGCTGAGTCCCTCCCCATCTTTGGGCAGAACTTCAACAACCTTGTTTCTAGAGTCCAAAATGTGATAGATATTCACTATCTTGTCCTGGCCGCATGAGGCTAACAAACTTCCTTTTGGATTCCATGCCACTGACCAAGCTTTGCCAGAATGCTCTTGGACGCTGCACAGGTTTTTCAACATTTTCGACATTTCACTTGTCAATCTTTGTTTGTGAAACTCCTCCTTCTCAATACCTATTCAGTAGGCAGATGATGTACGTATACATTAAGATGAATATGGGAAGCATGAAAATAGTAATAATACTGTCGCGGAATCATTTACTAAGTAAGAATATATTAAGTATGGAAAGTGAAGTAAGTACCTACGTATTAAGTAAGTGCGCAGCAGATAAACATGCACGCTGCTGCACAATCTATGCATCATAAGTTAAATCCCTGTTACCTCTTTGAATACTTGCATTGCACTTTAAATACAGAATCACGTATTCAAATATAAAAGACTGAGGTTAAACCATGGCTACTCCCACTTCTCGATAAAATCGCTAATATGAATTGGTAATTCCTTGTCATTAAAATATTGATTTAAACAATCAATAACCATCAAAAGTGGGTTAACTGTCTCCACAAATTGGAGCTCTGGTGTTACGATTTACAATAGTTGCCTTGACGCTTGACGGAGAACGACCACAAGTGCACCATGTGAAATGTGACCTCACTCGTGCCAACGGCAATTGCGTTGCATATAACTCAAGTAAGTACACAAAGACTACCAAAACAATACGACACACTGTCCTCATTTCACGAACGCCCAACATTTGGCTTGACCTTGACATCGGTTGCCAGTAATTTCCCTTTCCCATAAGTACCCATACGTTTAAATAAATCCCTATTATTGCCTGTCACCTGTATCCTGTATTTTGTGTTTACTTAGCTGTGCGCAACTAGGGAACAATGATTAATAATGCTTTCAATTGTGCACCAATAGACATAACATTGTCAAAAATAAAGCAGAACCCGGTCACCGGTGTGGTCTACAAGTGACATAATGTAATAATGTAGTAATGGTACGAAACGAACTACGATACAACCAAATACAATATGTACGTACTTACATATAACTGACAGCACAATAAAAACAGTGTTATGTGTAATTACCTGGCGGATTGACCTGGCCGAGTTGGCTCTAGGCTCACGCTGACGGACAACGAGGCTGGACAAGACAACCGGACCGGAAGAACAGCGTAGCGTCTTAATCTATTTAATTTAAGTTCAAAGTCAAAAGTTGCGAGTGTCAGCTGAACAAGTATTCACGGCAGCTGCACGTGGAGAACAGAAAACCTAGGTTTCCGTGGTAGCAGCCAAACTACGGACCAGTCCGACCAGCGGATTATTGGCGAAACGTTCAAATGTGGCAACTTTCATGGGCGGATAGGACCGGGTCCGACAAAAGTTGAAATATATGTCCTGTCAAAGTGGACACGGACACGGTGAATATCTCGTTTATTTACCGTGTCAAAAAATAAATAGCAAGTTGAAGCTAATTTGAAGAGGAACTGGAAAAAAAAATAATCGAACCAAAATTCGGAAGTTGTAAAATCCTGAAGTTTTGAGTTTGGTTTGTAAACCTGGAATACATAGATGTAAAAAAAATCAAGGAATGAATTTCCTACTTTGGTTATTTATGTAAAATCATTTGTTCTTAACATCAAAAATAATTACATTTTTACCTTTCCGCTTTTTTGCATGGAGCTGTTTCATGGGGTAAACCATTAAGATTATCTAGTTGTTCTTTTTGGAGTTCATTTATTTAATTTTGGCTTAGAAATTGTAGCGTTAGCAAAGGAAGAAGTGAAAGGAATCGAATAATAACAATAATAGTACGTATTTGTATTTGTTGCTTTTGCAATAATTTTCGTCACCTTGCTGGTTGGACTATTCGCCACTTCGCTAGTCGGGCTTTTAGCAATCCAGAATTTTGCGTACTCGAGCCGCGCATTCATCAGGGGCTTCATCGTATTTGAAGATGGCACTACTGCGACTGACTGTTTGTTGCATGCAAGTTCAGGGTTAGATTCATAATCACATTACAAAGAAGCGAAGAGGCACCATAAAATCGAATTGCTCAAAATAAGTAGACTTAAATAATTAATAATAGAAAATGTTTAAAAATATTAAGATCTTAGCGTAAAGAAATTGCTATAAAATTCCCAAGATGGCTAAACTATTGTTTGGTTGCTGCTGCCCTTTCGGATGGCGATATGCGCTTTGGATTTGGATGGGGATGGGGATAGAAAAGGGAACATTTGCAAATGTAAGATTTATTTACAGTGAGATAGTAGTGTATGTAGTCAAAAGTCTATTCGGCTCAAATCCTGTATACGATTTTCATTTTCAAGGTGTTAGCTTGTCCCTGTTCAACACGCTGTCGGGATTTTATTTGCATTCAAGTAAAGAAGTTATATACTTAGGAAGATTTTGATGTTTTATGTAGACGGAGCCTATCACTGGTCAAATTGGAATTGGGGAAGCACTGAGTATTTTAATTTAATTGAAAGATAAAGAGAGGCAGTATGATGTGAGCGTCAAGGACTGTTGGGCATATGAATCCGACAATTTTGAAGATCCGAACGTTTCA
>JAQFXY010000036.1:0-85475 GCA_034693865.1 Ceratophysella sigillata
CTTCCTGGTAACAGCGCAAAAAACCGCGACCCATTTGAAGGTCATTAAGTCGGTCAAATGAATTTTCAAAAATGTAAAATTACCATAATTAGTTATGGTCAAGGATTATGAAAAAACATACAAAAAAGTCGTTTTAAGGCGTTTAAGTACAAGCGTTATTCTAAATTAATTGATTTTATATTTGATAATAATTAGTAATGCAAAACCACGGATTCCCGCGATGCAGAGCGGAACGAAGTTCCGCACTTGTTAAACTTCATATTTGATGTATTCAGTGTAGTCGTAGCTGGAAGTGTGAACTGAGGGTGAAATCTTAAACATAATAGTACGGAGCTACTCATTGCGAGTTGGCAACCCATTAATATTATTACGGTCAAGGCTAGCCCTAAATTCCTTATTGTCGTACAAAGTATGCTATAATTAATAGCTTTAATTCGTCAAATCTTCGGTTCGATTCGTTAAAACATTAAACTAGGGCCAATAGTGCCAAATCACCCTTTCCCATCATGCCTCAATTCAAACAAATTCGGTTCCAAAAACTTATCTAGTTTCTATGCCTGATGAAATTCTTTACTGTCCAGAGTCTTGATTTGTTAACAGCGTGGGGTGCATTTGTAGTAATAGACTGCATTTAATTTATTCATCTTGATGTTCCATATGCAATGTACTTTAAGTACTGCTCTGGAGAATGCACATGACAGTAGCAGTAAAGTGTCCAGAGTACAAAAGATTTTTCCAATGCTATGATGGTGAGGGTAACTATGTATTAATGTTGATTACATAGATTAAGCAAATAACGAGAGGCGAATTGAATTCATTTCAGTAATAGACACACGTGTCAGTACAAAAAAAAAACGTGGAGATAAATCAAACTCGCAGATATTGCTACGCACGCACTGCAAACTTCAAAACAGCTGCGAATCCATAATTGACAAAGTACATACCTAATTCTGTGCTGTACTCTACAAAGAACAAGAACTGGCATCATTTCTAAAATCTTAAACTAACTTGGGGTTGGGTATTTTCTAGTTTCTGATTTCTGATCAACTTCGTGCTGTAACGTGTATTTCTCCCTCGAGTTATTTAAGATAAATACAAACAACTATGTAAATATGTATTTACATATAAGCAAAAAGCAAAGCATACAAATTGGAGATGGTAAAATGAACGGTTGAAATGATACCCTTTTGAAACTGAGGGGAAGAGGCGTCGTATCAATATTTCCTTTCACAAACCAGAACCATGCAGTTAAATCCAGTGAGCCACGCACAACCTGACCCAATGCTTATTGTTTAAAGCTTTCCATATAATATAAAAGATAAAATAAGATTATCTATATTTCTATGTTGACGTGTGCAGAGAATTCCGGTTTTCAATGCATCCAGAATGCGCTGATTTATTTATAATGTAGAAGCGTACAACTTTCTAGTCCATATTAATTTAATCAGGCGGCATCAAACCGGTATTTGCGGTGATCTCATGGCCTGCACGGTTATAGTACAGAAATGCAATAGGAAAAAGTTTCCCACCAATATATCTATTGGATTGAGATACTTTGGGTAAACCTAACCTAACTTTACAATTTGAAATTCAATCCAATGACACACACCCGAGGATAATCAGCTCACAATTTAGAGTCTGAGAGCAAGGGTTGAAAAACAGGATTTCTTTTAAAGACATATTTCGAGGCGTCGTTTAGCGTAAATTTTTACGCTAGGAAAAACAGGGAACGATTTCGTAAATTTTTTTTTAGATGATGATTATGTTCGTCTTTCGCATTCCCATCTATGTATGCACTTTGATGCTCAGCTGCTCACAGAGAGTTGACTATTCAGAACATTAACATTACGGAGAAAACTCAGGAGCCGAACTTGTAGTACTTATAAATGGAAAGACACATGATTAATTGAGGCACTGCGAGCAGTTTGCAGTGCGAGGCATTTGAACGCTGCGTTTTTGCAAAAAAATAGCGCAGACAAAGTTACCAAAAAGCTGATTTGCAAGAAATCGTACGTATATCTTTGAAAAATAAATGTTACATTATTGACAGTGATGACGACCTTATTATTCTTCAGTTTCAGGTTTCCGTTTTTTTTGTTCACATTTGTCTTTAGTTCTTATAATACTGATAATATCTGTCGTGTCTCCACTGCAACTGCAACATACGTACACTAGTAGTGTAAAACAAGTATTCCATTTACCGTTTTGGTGCGAGTACTTAGTACTTACTGGCTAGACCTCTGACTGGATTCCCTGCTGCGTATTTTTGGACAGGTAGTTGACACTTAGACTCTGGCATGCAAAGGACTGTGTCAATATTCTCGTTACATTGTATGCACTCACTCCTTTTTAAAAGAAAGGTGGAGAAAGAAGCCCTAAAAACGCAAGGAATTTGAGTGGCATGGCAAGTATTTCTTGTAGTTGCCTCTTGTGGTCACAGAACCAGAAAAAGACCCAGTCGAATTCCTGAAGGTTCGTCGCGTGTACAATCCGTTTGAACTTTAAAGCACGCTCACCGTATTGTTCCAAAGAATTTGTAAAATCAGAAAATTAGGCATAATATCCTCTTCTGCAGACTGGAACATGGACAACCGCAGCGGTGTTGTGTTACGAAACATTCCAATATTCTTAAAGCATGCGGTCTTTGGACTTGTGGCTGATTAAGACTGAGCTATACTCCTACATTGGGAAGGAATTAGGTAAATATTTATTTTTTATTTTTGTTGTCTATCAACTGCTGATCTTCGGATTCAGAGCATCGTCCACTGGCAAACCTTTTAATCCGGGATTTAGTATGAGGAAACAAAGGAATTAGAAAATCTTGTGAAACACGACAAAACTATTTATTTGCTCCAACAACGGCGTACTACTACATAGCTATTTTTCATTACTGCGCTGGACTCTTGGCCTCGTGTCACAATCATTTATTCCAGAAATGTCAGTCCACACCTCCGCCCAGTATTGGTCCGTTGGAAGGCGGGGTGAGGCACGTCCCTCTCGTCCAGGCATTTATCGCCAAAGGGAGTAAAGGTTTCTTAATCTTTTCACATTTTATTTCGCAATAGAAATGAACCAAGTTGACAGATTAATTCGCACATGGCCTGACATATGTCCTAACTGTGAGCAGTATTAATCCCTAATTAGACTAGAACAGCAGTTTTCTTTGATGCAAGAGGCCTTATGCGTAGGTATCTAAAAAAAATTAGCTGAAATGGGTAAATATAAGGATCTTATAAATTACTGTATCGTAAAACTCATGCATGCAGTGTGCAAAATAAATCTGATAATGAAATTTTGACAATTGGGACGATGAAAACTGACCACAATATATTGAAACGGCTAATATGATAAAGTCAAGTTAGGCCTAGAATCATGGACAATTAGTTTCATCTGCTAATTATAGGCTTTGATTTAAGATAAAATTATAGTAATTGATTGAGATTGAGTCTAGATATTACTAATCATTGATTTTTACAAAATTGTCCGAAATTTACCGCCCGACTTCCGCCGAGCCGATTCAGCATTGAGCTTTATGTTATACCCGGCTATACTGGGTGGTTGTGTTAGGTTAGGTAAAGCTAGGCCTGGTTAGATAATGTTCGATTGGTTGGGCTAGGTATAATACCAAAACGGAGTGCGGAGTAGACTGGTTGGAGCTCAACTGACGCAGAAGTATAAAATTACATGCTACGAATTCAGAATTTTTCCAAATTCGTTAGAGGAAAAATTAATTTAATTCCTTATTTATCATACTCAACACGGAAAGAAATTAAATTTTTATTGCTGTTTACCGAGCATGCAAAGTTAGTTTCACTTCTCAATTTCCTTTGTTGCTGCCATATTCTAGAGAATCTTGGATTATAATTATGGATTCTAATCTTAAGCGTACTTATTAAATTAAAATCCTGATTCATTGCCTTTGAAGATTAGAAAAGTATATCTAAACGACGCCATCACGGCGACGCCTTGTCTGTTATTTCGATTCATACATTTCAAAAGCTTAATTGAAACGAAGAGTTTGAGCATGTGTAACTCCTGGTCGAGTCGTGATTTCGGGATTTGGGAATTAGGAACGTGTGTATGTCTGGATCTTGGCTCCTGTAATTAGAACAGACCCAATATGCCCCCAGCATGATGCAATGCTGACTGGAATTGAGCCTGACCCCTTGACCTCAGGCCTCTCTAGCCAGAGGCTGCTGGGTCGGGGATAGGGGATATGGAGGGTTTTGCTGGAGTGTCCAAATGGTTATGGAATTGTGATAATGGGCTGGGCTGAAGAGATGCGGAGGCAGTGAGAGGAGCAGATAAAGAGGCACAGCTTGGACTTAACGTTTCGTAAGATTTGGATAATGTGATCAGCATCAAGGGAAACTGGTGATATCTGGTCTGTCTTGGTATGATGATGATCTGTTTCATTAAAAAATTCAATACTTGCTATTTGCTATACTCAAAACTCAAGTATTGACGAGTGTGGCAGGGACATTTGCCTTGGGTCGCCTATAGACGGACCTTAGTAGGCCCATCCAAACTATTGTCCATGCCTTCCCCAGGCAAGCGGAGGCAGAATAAACATATAATGTGTCCCAAACCGGCTCTCCCTGCTGCTGCTGCCTAGGTCTGCTCCTGGTGCATGAGGCGGTGGTCTCCTAATCCTTGGCCCAAGCCACCACTGCCCGACAACCAGAAACAGTAGAAATCCCAATTAGGGAGGATCGAGGAATTAAGCCATGCGAAAGGCCATGTAATTTTTATTTTGTTCTTTCATCCAGATCCAGACCTTCTCCTTCCTCATCTCTGCTCCTCCCGATGACGACGAGACGAAGATGTTCCTAGGCCGTCAAAGTCTTTGATTTCCCAGTCTTGGTCAATTGAGTCCGCTCGGCCCAGCACACCAGTCAGTCCGACACGAACTGTCGCAGAGACCTCAGTAGAGCAACAGTTGTCTCGAGTCACACACATCTTCAAACCAAACAAGCTTCAGCTCATCACGTAAGTTTGCTGCTTTCGGCTTGCGGACCAGGAGATCCACACGAGTTTCTCACGTGGTGGTCTTTTCCAGCTCCGCGTCCCTCAGGCCAGACTAGAAATTTTACCACTTTTTAATATAAAATTTTTCAACAATAGTGCGTTAGCCGGGAAATGGAGGGGACGGCCAGTGCAGCGGATCCTGACTTGGATCTGGATCTCAGTCCGCTTCTGCTGAGCAATCTCAACAAGAGTGATGGGGATGAGGCGGGTATTACACACAATTGCGGAGTCTTTGGTTGCATTTCATCCGGAGAATGGCCAACACAAATTGACGTCGCTCAAATCATTTGCCTCGGCCTCGTCGCTCTCCAGCACCGGTGAGTGGCTTAGCTTAGGCGAGCAGGATTACATCAGCCTAGTGGTCGTCTTATCTTGATCCTTCTTGGAGAATTTTCACAATATCCTTCTCGAGAAGATTAGGCTGTGAATCAATGGCAGAGCTGGCTTATCTTAATCTGTAATGTCTTTTGATGCAGAGGTCAGGAGAGTGCTGGGATCGTGACTTCCAAAGGTGAAGACACCAAGAAGTTCAGCATGCATAAAGGCATGGGACTCGTCTCCCATATCTTCGATGACCAGTCCATAAGTCGGATCAAGGGGAACTTGGGCGTTGGGCACACGCGCTACTCCACTTCGGCCGCCTCTGAGGCCGTCAATTGTCAACCCTTTGTCGTTCATACGCAGCACGGAGCCCTCGCCGTGGCTCACAATGGAGAACTCGTCAATGCCGAGTCACTCAGGAAAAAGGTACGAGATTTAGTACAATTGAATGTTCAAATCGATGTACAAGTACATAGTAGCCGACCCCATTACCACATCTTAAGCGGATTAGACGCTGTATTGGCTTTTCAAGACATGCGCAGTTATTTATAAGTCTCAGGAGTATTAGTTATACTACCAGACACATTAGATGACGTACAGAGCTTTAACGGCACTAAATTCCTAGTTTGATTCAAGGAATGAACTACTGTGATTTCATAATGTATAATTATAATATAATTCCTCTTCATTGATAGAATAATTCGAAAACTGTATTTGTCTGTTCAATCTCTTCAAATTTTGAACGATTCCGCCTATAGCCGTTGTGCATTGACTTTTTTCTTCAGGTACTGGATCGGGGTCTGGGATTATCTACCATGTCCGACTCTGAGCTGATTACGCAGGCCCTCTGCCTGAATCCGCCAGAGGGCGAGACGGATGGACCGAACTGGCCGGCTAGAATCAAGCACGTGATGAAGCTCAGTCCGCTCTCGTACTCACTGGTGCTCATGTACAGAGACCGGATTTACGGCGTCCGAGATCCTTACGGAAATCGACCGCTCTGCCTCGGAACGCTCGTTCCAGTTCAGAAGAGACACAACGCTCGTAACAATGAGAAGATAGACGAGGACATTGAGGGCTGGGTCATTTCCTCAGAGTCTTCGGGTTTCTTGGCCATCGGAGCTCGGTACATGCGCGAAGTGGAGCCGGGTGAGATTGTGGAACTGACCAAGAACGGAGTCAAGAGCATCGGAATTGTGGATCGACCTGAAGACAAGCTCCCAGCCTTTTGCATCTTCGAGTACGTCTACTTTGCCAGGCCAGACTCCATCTTTGAAGGTAAGGTTCTCTCAGCGTCTTCTCAGCGGTTATGGTGGTCAGAACGTTATAGGTCGCCACTAGGTCGATAACGCGACGCTTGAAAACTTTCCTATCTCTCAATCCGTAGATAACAACTTCGAGGCATTGAATTTTGACTCAGGTTCATTTCACAAGAATGGCCTCAAGGTTTATCAGTTTGATCCTCGTCGTTTTTATCATACGCTGCAATGATATATGTCTAGCGCTTTCCCGAATCACGACTTACACTCCATTCTTGCCAAATGCCAATACTTCCAGTGATCGAATAACCTTATATTTCCATATCTAAACCATATTTACACAGATTTTGCTACATGGAATACTCCATCTTCGTATGTAGTATGTAGTATTACGACTTTTTTGGGGTAATGGGTCTTTAAACATGTAACTGATCTGAGAGAGAGAATTCTCCTTATCTCAACTTCAACCCTATCATCGAGTTATGAGTTTACGAGATTGAAAGCTATGCTAAAGACAGATATGCTGTGGCAGACCTGGCTTGCCTCTTTTCCAAGGTTCGTTATCGTACAGAACAGAGAGCGTAACAGTTTGAGGCGTGTAATTAAGCAGGATCTATACATTTGGAGTATAGATTGCAAAACAGATTTTAAAACAACTACGACCATTGGTTTACGTAATCGAAACCTAGCTGGGAGATAATAATCTCACATGTACCAAGTTCATAGCGGGATTTTATTGCTATACAGGCCAAGTCGTCTACACCGTTCGACTCCAATGCGGGAAGGAGTTAGCAAAGGAAGCTCCATGTGACGCGGACATTGTGAGTTCCGTTCCTGAGTCTGGAACGGCTGCGGCTTTCGGATACGCCAAACAGTCTGGGATCCCTTTTGCGGAAGTGCTCTGTAAGAACAGATACGTGGGTCGAACCTTCATTCAGCCCAGTACACGGTTACGGCAGCTCGGAGTTGCCAAGAAGTTTGGAGCACTTCTGGACAATGTCTACGGAAAGAAAATCATTCTCATTGACGACTCCATCGTGCGTGGAAACACAATTGGCCCAATTATCAAGCTCTTGCGTGATGCTGGAGCCAAAGAGGTGAGATTGACAGCTTAATTACGGACCAATAACAACTTCCTTGTCCTGCTGTGTCACTTGAAGATTCTAATAACCTGTTTAATTTACTCATAATTCCCAAACAGGTACATATCAGAGTAGCCTCCCCACCAATCAAATATCCTTGCTACATGGGAATCAACATTCCAACCAGAGAAGAGCTTATTGCCAACAAACTGAATGCTCCAGAATTAGCCGAAGCCGTTGGTAAGTCCCTTGACATTGCTAGCGTAGTTGCTCAGAATTTCTATCCGAAGGTTGATTTTACAAACTATGATCTTTTGCCTCACAGGAGCTGACAGTTTAGTCTACCTGTCCATCGAAGGCCTTATTAGTGCAGTCACCTACTCAATTCGGGAAAAAGATGCAAAGAAAGTTGGCCATTGTACCGCCTGCCTCTCCGGAAATTACCCTGAAAAACTTGAATGGTAGCTCTGCCCAGAACTCTTGTAAAACTTCTTAATAATTCACTGATAGGATTGTAGTCAAACCATGAAACAGGATTCTAGAATCAAACGCATGAACTACTGTCATCAAGAAGAAACTGTATGAAGAGATCACGTTAATTTTAATTCATTTTATTACATTAAAACATAAGGTATCCTTCTTGATTTATATATATTATCCCTACACCATTGTTTTTAACTTTACAAATATTTAAATTTTAAAACCAATCAATGATTGCACCCAAATAAATTCATACTCTCACACGTCTACTTCTCCACAACACTCGTTGAGAACCGGTTTTTTCTCCGGGATAACCTTCTTTCTACATACTGACAGAGCCAGCCAGCAGAAGGATGACAATGAATTGAAGTTATAGGTGCGTTTATGTATTTATTGCCAATGAAATAAAAATCTTAGTCATTCATGAAGTTCCGTATTGTGTACGATATATACTAAAAATTAATCAACACAGTTAGGTAACCAACTCAAAGTACCTATTGACTCTTCATTCACTCACTTACACGAGCCCAGCCTTCAATCTCTTCGACAGTTTTGGGACAGGCTGCAGTTAGAACCTCATGCCCGTCAGAAGTCACTAGTACATCATCCTCAATCCGAATCCCAATGCCGTCAAATTCCAGACCCACTTTGGTCAGAAGCTCTTTCTGGGACGAGGTGGAGCTGAAGTAGACTCCAGGCTCAACGGTGATGATCATGCCGGGTTTGAGTTCTTCCTGCCGCTCAACCGTAGGCGTGTCGTGGACATCCATTCCCAAGTAGTGGCTCACGTGATGAGGACAGAAGCGGAGAGCCAGTTCGGTAGCACCCAGCGAGTGGACGTCCAGGGACTTGTTTAGAATTCCCAGCTCCTGCAGACCGCTAATCATGAGTGGACCCATTGATTTGAAGAGTCGCTCCAGGGTAATTCCAGGCTCCACCTTCTTAATCAACTCTGACTGAACGTAGAGCACCATTTCGTAGAGGCTACGTTGACGGTCGTTGCTGAATGAACCCGAAACGGGCCAGGTACGAGTAATATCACTGCAGTAGCCAAAGAACTCGCAGCCGGCGTCCACGAGAACCATCTCGTCCTGACCGCACTTGTTGTTGTTGAAGACGTAGTGGATGATGTTGGCTCGACCTCCTGAGGCCACAACAGGGGGGTAGGCCAATCTCTCGGCTCCATTCAGGCGACATTCATAGTCAATCTTGGCCCAGATTTGGTGCTCTAAGATTGGAAGGTTCTGGGAAGTACGCTGTCCACAGAAATGAATGGCTTCTTGGAAGGCTTCTGAAGCAATCTGACATGTCTTCTTCATGAGCTGGATCTCGCCTGGGGATTTGATAACTCTCATTGAGTCGATGAGGCCTTTCGGGGACTGGATTGGTCGAGTCTCTGTTGACGACAGGAAATGACTACGAACACGTTCGATAAAATATCTGTCTTCGCACCACATTACGAATTTTTTGTCTGTTTCCATGGCGAATTCTCGGAGGAAGCCTTCAAAACCGGATAAGACTTGGGCTCTGTCTAATCCGAAATGTTCTACAGCTGCTCTTGGAGATGTTTTCCTCCCGTCCCATAAGTCACTTACTGGGTCGGGGTCACTCAGAAACATGGAGTGTGTCTGCTTACCGTTTCTCGAGACAGTAAGAACCAAGAGAGCTTCTGGGTCATAGCTTCCAGATAAATAAAAAAAGTTTGAGTTTTGACGAAAAGGGTAGGGAATATTTTCAGACATGTATTTTTTGGTAGATCCTGGGACAATTATTAAATGACTAAGTTGATCTTCCGTCGTCCTTGATGACAAGTCAGCAGCCAAAGAACAGAGTCTCGTTCGGCGAGCTTGAAACTCTTCCTTAGTTATTCCTGGTATGACCTGTAATCATAATTTCAAAAATTAACACATAATCCTTCCTTTGTGACTACCTAATCTGTTGTGGCTTAATACGTATCTCGTCATGCCTCAACTGGATTTTGGAAAAACTCCGGCTGCGATTGATGTGTGGGTTGCCCATAAGACAAAAGGTTCTGAATATTGGTACTAGTAAATCGTTCCGTTGGTATATTACGATTAGAGAAGCCAGTGGAACAGGATGAGAAGGTAGCGATGACCGTTGAACTGATTCTTGGGTGGATCATAAGAATCTTCCGACTCCAGGTCGACATGATTAACGACTTCATGGTTCAGTGCACCTGGAATAGGAAATTGAAATACAGAAGTATTGTAATTAGTAATTAGTACTACGTACAAAACATTAAAGTCATCTAATACCTAGCAGTGCAATAGCTTTAACCTGCATCTAGCTGTGTTCGATTTAATTGAAACACAAATTATGTTACTACAAGTATGAACGTATTTTTATTTATAATAAAATGTTGGTATGGACTACGCATTCCCGTTATTCCACAAAAACCAGAGCACTCTCAGCATTATATGTACTTTGAATAAAGTATGACATTTAATAAATCACACACCGGCTGTCAGCTGTGTAAAACTGTATTTCCGAGCTAGCAACGACCAACACATGATGTCTGTAATTCTTAACATTCTACTTCATTAAATAAGCTTCTATCTGAATTAATCAGGTTTACAACTTGTCAAGGTAAAGGCCAAAGTTCACAGATACGGTTTTTCGAACTGCGTCATGGTTGTTGACCATTGGCTGAGTGTGTCTTTATTATGATCTCGGCTGTATGCAGTATGTTTGCCCTGTTCCCTGACATTTCTCTACCAATTATGGCCACATTATGTCAAATTCCAATGAAACTTAATAGTTTAATGAACACACATTGCGTCTTGTTCTCTTCTACATAGATTGTGACTTGTGACTTGAGTGAGTGCCTGAATGTTCAATGTTGCTCGAATATAGTATACGTACATCATACTAGTAATTAAATTCTACATTCTAGGTGTAAGGAGAGGTTCGGTTGGATTGTCAGGTTCAGGTCATACATTAGATCAAGTGCAACAGGTGGCAATTTCGCCCTGAACTGTGAACTGAAACTGAAACTGAATAAAAACTATTTAAAGAAAAGTTGTTTGTCTCGATGAGCACAACAACTTTTCTTCGTACAAGGTCACAGGTCAAGAGTTTCTAATACATAATAGTTTAGGTTAAAAACAAATGACAAAAAACCAGAACTTTCCGTGCGCCCCGTCCCGTCAGGTAGTATGTATGTAGTACAATTCAACCGAAAGGAGACACTATGTTATATAAGTATATGTAAAGGCCAGCTTGCTTCGTGACCTTTATTTGTTGTCATTTATTTGAGAATACAAATTCCAAGGTGCTGGTTAATTATCTGTACATCACATAATATTTCCGTGCACGCACTATTGACCATCAAACCTCGTTGCGCCCACCAACAACCAATGACTAAGCACAGAAATTGAAAGTTGATTCACTTTAATATCTAACAATTAAAAATAATTACCTTGGCTAATTGTTGACTGTCACTGTTGTCGTTGTCGTCTCAAGTAGAGGGTGTCACAGGAAGATAACGAACTCAGAAGTCCAAAATCTGAAGAAGTAACAGAGTCAAACCTAGTCAAAAACTGAATTTAAGTCAAAAGTTGAAAGTGAAAGTACCTAGATCATAGATAGACTCTTCTTCAATTGTCAATAGAAAAATACTTCGTATTTTGATTCTGTATTTTTGAATTGTCTAAAATTTGGGAAACTATGCCAAAGATCTTTAATCAAGAAAAATTTGCCATATTAATAATCACAGTTGCACTATGCCTGTTTGGCTTACATAATATTGGGAGTGAAGATGTTGAATATGACGAGCAGTTGAGCGATGCATACATACCATAAATGTATTAACTAGCTCTCTGCAATACTTAGTATGCAAATGCGGTAAGTGTTGTTCACTAATCTTTAGTTCCTGCATGCCGTTCTGGCACTTAACTTCTCAATGTATGGCTGTGACTGAGTAACACTATAGCGATGTAATGTAGTTTATGTATGTATCTTAAAAAGAAAATAAGTAGATGCGAACTTAAGATAATGAACTGTAATTGCTATTGAAGGGTCATGTAGGCTGAACAACGGAGATCCAAACTCAATGCTACAAAATCTCCAGTCTACTTGATCGTTCTCCACATTTGACATTTGTCTCCGCTGCGGAGAGTTAAAAAGTCCTTCGTACCTGATTTTCACACGTGTAATTGGTCTTTTTCAATTTCCTATTCATGGTTTAGCGTGTCTAGGTACGTGGAAAAAACTTAGTTAACTACTACTCTTAGAGTAAGAAATATGGCAAGTCAGCTCTGCTGCCTTACCTCTAGAGTGGAGGATTACTAAAAATCAACAATAATTTCGGTCGCGTGCTAAGAGTATCCGGCCGGGGCTAAAACTATTGACTTTTTTTGTAAAATACACGTAGTTGGTATGCGAGCAAAGAAAATCTTGAATATATACTTAGAAATCAGAATCATGCGGATAGTCCAAATGCCTGTTACGGTAGGACGCGCTAAAAGGCGCAATGAAATTGATATTGAATTAGCATGCTTTACGCCAGTGATGTGTGATGATGTCAATGACCCGTTTTGGTTCTGGTCTCTGTTGTGTTGATCACAAAAAAGATGAGAAGAGACGCGAAAACTCAAATACAAAAACCAAATCAATGGTGGAAAGAGAAACAACTTCCGATTTTCGTAATTACTGATATTTTCCTACTTAGTGTCGGTTTTAATCGCCTCATACAAGTGTACTAATTGGTGTCCTACTACTAGTGTTGTGATATGTTGTCATTGAGTGAACTCATTCTGTCCGGGAACAATATTTTAAATATTACTGAACTATTGACAACTGTCAAGGAAGTATTTGTTCAATCTTGCAGCATCGACCGCTTCTTTTGCACTGCACTGATGGGATGGGCCAGCTTGTGGTCTCACGATCTCCAGCCGGTTTGTCAAAGGAGGGACATTCAAAATTCTCCTGAATTTTGGAGCCAACAACCAGTGACCAGAAGTAAAAAATTTAATTTTCGGCTATCTGCCTTCGGTCGATAATTAAATCGTCTTCCGTTTTCGGTATTGAATAATTCTGTCCACTGGAAGTTTACGAAGCTTCTGTAATTCAGTATTCGAATTGAAGCTCGGTCGGAGGGGCGAGAGAAGAGAACAGCACAAGGTAAGTACAAAGTCAAAAGTACAACATACAACATACTACATGCGAAATGAAAGATACGAATATTGAATATATTAGCAGGTCACAGGTCGAGGTCACAGGTCGAGGTCACAGGTGGCCCTTGTGTCAGTATTATGTTTTGAGGTTATTATGTGTATCTTAGTGTACCCGTATTGTACCGCTACCGGCGTGCTAGCGCCTTCAACCTTAGGCCCTTGTGGACAAAATGACCCGGTTACAAGTTATGACATTTCACCTTAATGAAACGTTTGTTTTCGGACTCGGACTAGATTGCCAGGTTCAGGTTACAGATCCGGTCACAAGTGCAATGTTATCAACCTGTACTTGGCCTGTGACTCAAACCTGGCACCGGCACCTTTCACCTTTGGTGTTTTGAGGCAAATTGTTCACCTTGTAATACTTATACAATTTACTTAGAAATTCCAAATCGTAAAAGAGTAACTCCAATCAAGTTTGTGTTAGCTGTTACAGTTAATGTTCACATAATGCAAAACTCTAATCTAATGTAAAGTCAAGGGACCCAATTGCCGTCGGGACCTATTAGTTAAAGTTGCAAAAAATGCGGCAGGCCCAGTTCGGCTAGGATTGAAAATCACTGACATCATTTAGCATATATTGGCATTATAGTAAGCTCAATGTGCAAGTTAGAATTATAATACATTTAAATCGTAGCACGAATGTTCCGCGAGATCTATCTTCGACTTGTCTGTGTCCTCAGTCCTTCCGCATTAAGTCCTCGAATCGTGTATTGTAGCACTTAGCTCACTACCACACGAGTAAAAATTGTGACTTGGATACGCATTCAACTCCTTGTCTTTCATTGATTTGACTTGAAAGCCATTTATATTCACTGAATGAATAGAGCTATGAGTTGCAAACAAATAGTCAATGATGTTATTTCTATTTTAGAATGAATTTCAGTTTCGGGTCGAGCTTTGCGCCGACACAGACCACTCCGTCGGCGTTTGGAATGACACAAGCAACTCAGTCATCGTTTGGAACGATACAGCAGCCTCATCAATCCTTCTATTCTTCAACACCTATATCCTCACAGCCTACTTCACTCTTCGGTACAGCACAACCACAAACTTCATTTTCTACATTCGGAACTACTGCTTCGCCTTTTGGTACGCCGAACCAAACGTCTAATCTCTTTGCACCTAAGCTTGGACAAACTAGTTTGTTCGGAACTACGTCAACGTTTGGAACGCCGGCGCCGGCCCAGACCTCTTCGCTTATCAATTCATTGCAAAGACCAGGTCTCTTTGGAACTCAACCCAATTTTTTAGCCCAACAGCAACTGCAATTGCAAATGCAGCAGCCAGTTGATCCCAACCTGGCTTTCTATCAGTCCATTTTCCAGTGTAATAAGTTTGGGGACGAACGGGATACGGTTTTAGCAAACTTCAACTACTTGCAAGCTTGTATGGGAATTGGGAAAGGCTACTACTCTCAGACTCTGCCTCCTTGCGCGTACACGCCAGCGAATCCGTTCTACAGATGCAAGGCTGTCGGCTTCGAGTTTGTTTATACGGACAATAATGAAGATGGATACGTGTCCTTTGAAATGAAAAAGTCACATGAGAAGATTCGAGCTGAAGAAACCCAGTTCATTACAGCACTCCAACAAATGCTTGGGCGTCAGAGTATATTTTTCAAGATTTCTGGAATCAAGGGTACTTCAGAGGAACAGTGTCTCGTAAACATATATGCAGAAGATCAAACAACTCTTCGTCGGATTCCTGCAACGGATTTGGCCAGTGCCTTTCTGCAGCCCAATCTTAAGCCACAGCTGGACACTTGGGGTGTAACCAACATTTCAGCCAAAGTCAGACCAAGTCCAGAGCAGCTCAGGCGGTACCTCGAAACTCCTCCCGAAGGTAAACACTAGTTGAGTTGGTATTCTAGTGTAGGTATGTTAAATTCATATCAAAATGTAGCTAACGAAATATGCCTCCTCTTGTAGGAATTGATCCTAGAGTGTGGAGACAGGCTCAAGCGGATAATCCCGATCCTGAAAATATGATTCCAGCTCCAATCATTGGAATTGATGGTCTCAAGAAACGTCTTAACGTTCAACAAGTAGGACACTCTCATGCAACCTTGTCTTTCTTCTAGGAATTCTCTCGAACGCCTATTATATTTTGGTTTTGGTTTTCGTAGACGGAGAGCGAGCATCATACTGCACGCCTAAATATTATTGAAGATGAATGTGCTCAGTTTCAGAATCGGCATGCTACTGCTTCTGCCGAGATTTTGCAAATGAAACGGAAACAAGCACAATTGGCTCATAGACTTTTAACTGTAAGTTTTCAGGGATTGCATGGAGTGTACAAACAAAATTCATTTAATGAGTATTCACTTGTTTCAGGTAATTGTTAGACAAGAAGTAATCAGAAAGTCAGGAACTGCTGCATCCGCCAAGGAAGAGGTATTGGAAAAACGATTGGAGAGTTTGGACGAAGCTCTGAATTCTCCAACAGAGTTCAAAGGTCGACTGAAGGAGCTGCTTTCTCAAATTCGACTTCATCAATACACCGGTCCTTCTGTAAAGTACACGATTGACGAGGCCAGCTTGTATCAAATCAAGGACTTTCTTACAGTTCAGCAAGAAGGTATCAAACATTTAGTGCACACGGTCAAGGAGGACTTGGCCACTCTTCAAACGATCTCGGACAATGTGATTGATACTACCATGAAAATTAAGAATGCTTAAATGGTAATTCTGTATCATAAGCTTTTTGTATGTTATCGACTTCTTACAAATCTTCCTATTTTTAAATTACATAAAATACATTGTTATTCAAACTTACAAAAATACCGCAGAGCTGCTCGCAACCAGGGTGTTTAGACTTTGTTTACGTTCGGCTGCTTTACAGGGTGGTCTCACTAGCCTAATTTCCCATTACATCCCAATATCTGTTGAAAGGGACGGTTTGTTGACGATTTACTCCTGGTCACTCCCGTTATCATTAGCCAATTGCATTGTTGTTATGGGAACAGCTCCAAAGTACAGAAATTTTCAAAAAATCGTCCCTTTCAACAGTTCCAGAGAAAACAGCTACTGAGACCACCCTGTATAGCAGCTAAGTAAACACCCTGCTCGCAACGAGTTCCCAAAACAACATAATGCGTTACGTAAGCCTCTTCTGTATTCATGAATGGCTCGCTGATTGCAATTCATCGCCGTCCAGCTCACTGCGTGCAACTCTGTACAATGATTTTAGCTATTATTAAACCCGTTTGGCAGGACCAGCATTCCAGTGCATAGTTTTAGCATAAGTACGGAATATATGCTCAAGATGATGGTCCATATTCCGGATTGCAAAAACACTATCAGAGAAAAGGAGTTGTAAAGGAGAAAAAAAGGGATTTATCATCTTCCCTGAATATATAAACATTCCATACAAGGCCGGATAAAGTTTTTTTGTGTGTGTGTGTTGTTGTTGATCCCATGATGAGATGACCCAGAAAGTGTGCATGTTCGTCTCAGCTCTGGTCGTGTAGTATACTGTTCCTCAGAGATTCATTTGGTATTCCTGCTCAATGAGAGAAGCCCATAGGCCGGCCGAATTGTATTAATCTCCTTCCATTCTGCAGTCCTCGCCTCTTACCTGGACAGAATAAGAATCTCTCTCGACTCCAGGTGTTTTTCTCTTCTGCTCTTTTTTATATTTTTCTCCCTCCTAAGTCCTGATTTATTGTACGATAGCTTGTACGAAGTACGTAGTCAAGAAAGAGCCAAAGGGAGTGTTCCTTCAGGACTTGGAAACCTCAGCATGTTACATGTCAGTTTTTATAATGCCTACATACATGGACCACTAGTCCCACTCCGGCTCTATGTTCACGTCCTCCTGTCTTTCTCTCCAGTAGCCGGACCTGGTTCGGGCTTATACGGCTTAATTAATTACCATTTCTTGCTTAACCATTCTTTATATCCGTGCAATTGTAACGCCATGCATAGCGAGTTGGGAAGTACGCAGTTTTAGCAAGCAATGAACAACTTACGTTCATTGCTACACGGCTTGCAAATTCACTTGCGTCGGCCTCAATAATTTGTAATTAATATTTATATTAGTTTGTATTTATGAATGTTCTGTATTAAATTCCACTGTATTTCGCCAGGTTTATTGAATATCTGTACATTTAGCATGATGTCCTGTTTCGATAAGTTTAAGCTTAAATAAAGTCCGATTCAGAGGTTTCCAGCATAGGAATACACTCGATATGAATATCTTGATTTTTTGTAGCATTTTGTCGTTAGGTATTATAATTTCTAGTTTGAGTTCTAAACCTTTACCGAAACGGACAAATTGAGCTTGAAACCAGGAGCTATGTCTCTCTTTTAGTTTGGCTGCAGATCCAGAACATTTCGCCTCAACAATTTCCTTGCAAAAAGACGGAGTAGATTTCTACATCAGAAGATGTTCGTGGCGTTTTCCTGTAATTAATTTTTTCAACTTTGACAATTCGAGTTTTAATTTTAATATTATGATTTCCATCTGAGGAATATTTGGGCGTAGGGACTATTGGATGGATTGAAATGGGTCATAATGCTAGGTAGTGTGTATATACGGCTCTGGACGTCAACAGAGGCTGATCTGGCCGATTCCTCACACTTAGTCCCAAATCATCAACTCACACTCGAATTCAATTCAGGTAGCCAGAAAAGTCTTCTTCCCCACTGCCACTAATATCTGCTCATCTCAGCTTCTCTCCACCTGTCCTCTCTTCATTCGGACCAAAAACCATTCCAAACCCAGCAGAGGCTTCCTTCCTCCTCCACCACAACAGCTCAAGACCAATTCATTCAAACTTTTATCACTCTATGTTACAGTGGGGCTACAGCTTCAGCTCTAATCGGTTTGTACTACATTTTAAACACATCTTGGTGGAAGCAGCGTAGGGACATGTCACATGCGGTAAACACCCACTGGGAAACAGGATTTACACCGATCCCATGGTAAAATACATATGGAGAAAGTTGGTTCACATTCATGTCTTGCTAAACTCATTCAGGACTTTGGTTTGCACCTGTGTCATGGTAAACACCCATGGAGAAAGTTGGTTCACATCCATGTCTTGGTAAATACCTATTCAGGACTTTGGTTTGCACCTATGTCATGGTAAACACCCAAGGAGAAAGTTGGTTTACATCTTATATCTATGGTAAACCTATGGAGAAAGTTGGTTTACATCGTACTTAAATACACCCTATGTACCCATTGAAAATTCACTCCATGGATTTAGGAAGAACATAATAAAACTATTTAGTTTCCACTGAACGCTTTTCGAAAAAATCAAACCAATGCAACATATAACAATAAAGAAACTGGATTTAATTTGTTTTTTACCCTGTCTCCCCTGCTCGTTAAATACTTCAGCCAATTTAGTTGATCTTCCACAAAAAAGCGATAGAACAGAACATTATGCGCTAAAAATTATGTAAACTCATTTTTCATGCATTCAAATTCATGAAACGCCAACAGTGGAAGAAGTATCAAAACGTCGTGAAATGGCTTATATAATTCCAATTTAGTTAATTTGAGATCATTTGAACCTACGAAGTTGAATGCATAAAGGCACGGAGGGCAGTAAAAAAAGATGAAAGATAGATCTGTACTGAAAGTGAGAATGAAACTGTAGCATAACGTGCATGCTCGTCTAGTTGCTCTTTCTCAAGAGTCCATGAAGCGGGTTTTCAGTGAAGTTGAGTCAGAAGTCAGGCAGGCCAGGCTGGGTTTCTTGAGCCAGGCTGGCCTAAGCACAAGCAATAAGTAGTGGAGCTGAGAAGGTTGTTGGGACTGAAATGAAGGATTGATTCTGGGAAGGCAGCCTGGCTCAGCCTTGTTCGAGGAGGACTTGTGAACAATCAAGTCGAGTGTCTCAATTTTTACTACTGAATACTACAGTCCGTATGCTTGTGTACGCATTAATAGGATGATGAATCCACTGACTTGTGTAATGAGATGCGATAGGGAAGAACAGCCTCTTCTCTGCATCTTGTATCTCTCTCTCCGCTCCTTGTATTGTTGCAGACGGGTTGTCACACCCATGTGGAACTTTTTTTATATTCAACAGCCTTCAGCAGGGAGGCATCGGAAATGTTTCCTAGCCCTTCCCAAGGCTACTTAGCTACTCTAAATCATCTCGAGGAACCCTTGAACTCGGACAAGCTCTCAGGTCGCAGGAGAGATCGCTTTTTATTAATTGCATTATCTTCAGGAATCAGGGATGTACTAGCCCAGAAATCATAATGCCCGATCGGAAGTTAGAACGATTTCATGATAGGTGCGTGCAGTATTGGTTGAAGAATTACTTCTTCCGTTGATTTTCTTTTTTTGCCTGATACAATTGTTTAAACTGGCTCAAATCTGGCTGAGCAGTAATTAACGTGAATAAACTCCTTGCGAAAATGTTTTCTCGAGAAGTTGTGGTTGAATTTAATTTAAGTTATAATTTAATTTTAAAAAAATTTACTTATAATAGTGAACTTTGGTTAAAATTGCCCAAAATAATTTAGGCGGCCGCAATAATTCGGATGACTTTTTCCACAGGGAATTTTTTTTGTAAATGCAAGATTACGCGGAGAAAGCTGATGAATCCCGTACTACCGGTCGCATTTGTATCCGCTGCCAATTATTGGCCTGCGTCAATTTGAAAATATAAGGAATGGAAGTGGGATGTGTTGTGCTGCAGCGTGAATGGTTGATGTGGGCTGAAGTCTGTACAACCCTGGTGCTCGTCTCTATACCTAACTAAGTATCACTTTAGGAAGATCAGATCAAGTTAGTATATTTTTTTTGTCTTGCTTTACTCGCCTTGATACGGGTTCCTTGGCGCCGTTCTGCCCCACTACACAACACCTCTTTTCGCACAAAAACACTCCTTTTTTTGCCAATTAAACTTTCTACGCAAGCATACTGAGTTACCGAGTACTCGCATTACTTTACTACTAACAAGCAGGCCTTCTTGAGTGAGCTGCAGAGGAATCGAGGCTTGGGCAGCAGGAGCAGCAGGAGCCTAGCTGAGTGACGAGGACGCTTGAGAAGTAGTGGAGCAGGGTGATGGAGGAGACTTGGTGCGACGTCCATGCATGGACATGGACTTCACTGCCCACAACCCTAGCCTCCTCTCTCGCCCAATTCATTAACAGCTTATGGGCTTGGGGTCTCTCAACCCAAAATGGATCTTCCTTAATCATTTCAATTCGTCTCTCTCAACTTAAGATTACTTATTGTTTTTATAATGGATACTTATGTGGTAGGGCATCCACGGACTCCGTCTTCAGTCACAATCACAAGCTTCGTCAAAACAATAATAAGCATCGGGAAAGCATTACATGATCATTCATTACGCATCCAGGCGGCGGTTTCATTTTCATTGTGGGCGCAATTAGCAGCACTTTTTATCCAGCAGGTTCTTATTAGGCTACCATTAAGCGGAGAGCTTGGGCACTCCTATATAATACATTGAATATCTACACATATACCGATCTGCACAACGCAAGGTAGCCAGCTATTTACTTTATACGGAGAACTGGCGAATCACGTTTTCCTCATCATGGGTTAATAATCGTGGCAATCTTGAATGTTCGACACTATCAATCTATCTATCTGTATCCGGTTTTGAAGTTTGGTAAACAACTCTAAGCTTCAAAGTGAACCATAGCGTCTGTCAGGCTAACTGAAGCAATTTTAACATGGTCCAACTTATAAAACAAGTGAAGAAACGGGTATACTAATTCTGCAGAGTATATGTATGCATGTGGGAATTCCCTTCAGTTGACTGGGCTTTATATGCTTGCCCAGTGCTTTGCATGGAATCGTGGGTTGCTAGAAAACTATTTATATCCATTGGGATGCGTGAATGTAAGTACTCCAAGTTTGGTTCAATTGGTAACACTGGGAATGGTATTAGTTTCCTAACTCGCCGTGAGCAGCTCATTTTCCCTGCAATGTCTTGACAGCACGTTGTGAGCAGCTCTTCGCCACATAATTATATTTGTATGAGCTAGGCTATACGGCCTGTGTTTGGCTACGACATGGAGGATGCGGGTTGGGAGAGTTGTTTATTATTTTATGATGGATCTCCTCATGCCAGTCAGTCAGTCCTCGTTGTCTGTCTGTCCATTCTGAGCGAGATAGGAGTTCCCCATCTGTCAGTCTCTGCTGGTCGGAAGATGATGATGTGACGCTTTTCCTCTGTGGCTTGGGGGCGGGTCAAGGTCAGGCGGGGACGCAGGGCGACACACCTCCTGGCTCCACTCGGCCTCTGACCTCTCGCTCCTTCGGGGGCACCAAGACCCACCAAATCCTCCAAATAAAGGACCAGCAGCCTTGTCTTGGCCATAAAACAAGTCATTCCAGCCTCCGCCTTGATTCTCCTACAGAGCTCCTCAGAACTAGTTGGGCTTTTTGAGGAGAAAGCTTAAGAATTCCGAACTTAGCTTGTCATATGTGTCACACTGTAGAAAGGTCCCAGAATAGGCTTCCTAGTAAACTCCGGTACACACGGTTCTACTGGTAGGCCAACTAGTTGTGAGCAGCTCTGTAGATACTTCCTCAAGTCCGTCCAGTCCACCGAGTCAGGATAAGCATTAGTTTTTTTGTTGTTAAATGAAAGACACCCTTGTATTATTCAGGTTTGGATTTTGTGGTTGATGTCCTGCTGTGGTGAAATGGTCCTTACGCGTCCAGGTTAGACGTACTTTAATTCTCCTTATAAGGTCCTTCGCATCATCACAATAATGTCTCTCCCCTGCCCCAAACCACTGACTACGACTAACAATGATCAAGCAGCCCTGCACGGAGGAACAAGAACTGTCTTTTGTCCAAGCCACTTCTATGTATGTATGTACGTACTCATGCACTCCGCTCCACCAAAAAACTTTTAACTTGCAAGAAACGGAACAGAAGGTTCAATTTCCATTTCTTGGCTTTTTTTTTTGGGTCCTATAGGCTCTGCGAGGACTACTTCTGGAGGAAAGCGCCAGGTCAGGCCAGACCAAGTCCCTCGCGTTGTACTTTCCAGATGAGGGCTGAGGTCTTTGGCTAGCTTTGGCCCTGAAGGGTCCTATTGGGACTGGGATGACCGAGCCTGGGTTCTTCCTTCCGTCCCGGTTTTATGTGGACCATTCGTCTTATAGAAATCGAAATTATAAATATGGCAGAACGTGCTGATACATTTTAAAAAAATATAAAGCTACCATGGTGATGGTGATCACAAATATTTTACATTTGGACACGAATTCCATGATTTAGACTCCTATTGTGTCACGTTTAATGGCTTAGCTCCGCTACTGAATTTGAATTGAAGTAAAATCGTCAAGTTCTTATCACTAGTATAGTGTCAAAGAAAATCAAAGCCGTCAAATATAAAAATTTGAAAATCACACACATTTTGAAATCGAGTGTTTTTTAAAGTGAAAGCATTTTGACTTACTGAGTAAGCTATATGATTCCGTGGTGCATTTATGAAATCTAAATCATGCTTCTGGTCTTGAGCTGCCATGGTCAGCTTTTTTTGGGAAGCTCACGGCAACCCAAGCCGAAGCCAAGGAAATATTATTTTGAGGAAATGGGAACGGAAACGGGAGGGTGAGCTTGAGAGCTGGAAAATTTTGAGTTTTTAGAAATCCATCATCTGCTTGTTTCTCTTTCCACATTTTCTGCAGGAAACTTATCTTCTCAATGAGTTCACGTTTACTTTTTTTTTCTGCTAAAAGCTGAATTTTTTTTTCTCAAAAAGTGTCTTGACTGAAATGTTGGCAAGAGAGCGGAGTGAGGACATACTTCTTGTTTGAAGTGTATAAATAGGACCTGTTTCTTGGCAACTCATCCCGTTCTCTCCCTTCTGCCTTACCCACTCTCCGCTTCTCGCCCTTTCTTCGTCTAATAATTCCCAATCTGCCGTAATAATAACCTAAACTGTAAGTCAAGTCAGGTTGTGAATTGTGAATGGTAAATAAAATAAGACGGAGCAGGCTTCACTCCTGCCTTCCTGTCTGTTTGTTTGTGTTCAGCACAGAGCCTATTTCCCTATACTATGTACATACACTATGTGTATGATGTGGACTAGCCGGCCCATGAACCAGTGCCAAACACAGCTGTGTAACTGAACTGGTTACAACTTGGACTCAAATGTGTATCAACTTGAGTGTTGAGCCCGTAAATACTCAATTAGGAACAATCAAGCAGTAGCAGATCAAAAACTTAGAATATAAGGAAAGAGGCATACCTACACAAAATACAGAAGCTCGTTATAGGTGAAGATAGTGAGTTGTAAGACTCTGTTTAGGGTATTCAAGTGATCAGATTGCGCTGGACTAACAAAATTGTAACATGATTGCTACGTTGTTAAGCTAAGTTTCGGTTGTCCAATTCGCTCTTTCAAAAATTTTACTGAGTTAGAACGTGAAATTCATTTTGTTAGAAGAAGTTAACAGAAACTGCTAGAAGAAGTCAGCAAAACGAATAACGATACGAAATACGAAGGAAAAGCTTCTGACCGATGGCACGATAGACACAAGATACATCCGAATGATGAAGCTCGTTATATTCTAGAATAATGTATATTCCCTCCGCTACACCCACACACACACACACACACGGGAATCGGACGAGTGACAGGAGCGAGCGGAGTTGTACGTACACGGTGCCCGTAAGCTCTTCCCGAGCCAAGAATCACCAAAAACAGTTTCATTCATTAACTTAAACTTTCATGAACGACGGCCTGAGACCGTTTCTTCTCTTTGGAGAGAGCAAGAAGGCAAGGGGAAAGTAAGAGCAAAAAAATCAGTGCAGGTATATTGCATCGCGATATCCTTAGCTTGGTTCCACTACTACCACCTTTCTCGCCAGGCTAACGGGTGCTTGCTGGAATATGCTGGGAAATCAGCGCATTTTCATTTCGAATCTGGGTTTAGCATGCCATGGGCTTATAAAAGGTTCCCTCGAAAACTCCAGCATTCTAAGGCACAGAGGACTTATTCAAATCTCAAATTCAGCTTAATAACTGTGGCTCTCAAATCTCCAAAAATCTGTTTGCAGAGATTTCTCATTGAGTAGCTCTGTATGCGTTTTACGTTGCTAGGCTCTAATTTGAAGATATGCCTCTTTCCCAAGATCCCGAGTGACCTCAAATATCCTCCACGTATGAAACGATGTACTTGAGAGGCATGAGCGTAGTGGGAGCGGCGTTCTGCGGAGGCTATGATACATCCAGCCTATTTTTCACTGTAGGATATTTCCGTGTTAGTAACGGAGTTTACTGTAAAAAAAAGAAAAAGGAAAAATCCTGCGTCATCCTTTTCCCTCTTCTGGTTCTTGTCACTCTACTTTCCGCTTCCCTCCCATTGATAAGACGGCCTAATGTCAGCTCACTTCAGTCTCACTGACTATATTGATTGACTATAGGCGAGTTCAGGGCTTAGCTTCACTTCTAGCAAAGCAATATACACAAAGTCCTACTAGAGCATAACGAGCTTAATCATTATGTGTTGTATGCATGTATCTATCCATCTGTCTGAAGATCTATTTTCGTCTCCTGATTGGTTCTGCTTTCATCTGGACTGATTAAACGAATTTCACGATATGAGTCGGTAACAACTTTGTAGCAACAGAGAATTACCAAAAGTCTTTGTTTGTAGGCATGCATCTTTATATCCAAAGTCTGTCAATATTCTGCTTCTGCTTGGTTGGTTGTAAACTGAGTATTTATACATACCATAATACCGTATAAGTTGTAACCAGTTGAGCAACACAGATCAGTGCTTGGCACTGATTGATGGGCTCACCAGTAACTTATGACATGCAATACACTATATAACTACAAAGTATGGGCTAGTTGAGCGGAGCAGAAGGGATGAAGAATTGGTCAAATGTATCGGAAGTGTTCTATGGCTCTTCGTATGCATCCATGTACGTAGCTCCTCACAGCCACTTGACGGACCAATCATCATGTCGAAGATTAGTTAACCACACTTGTCACATTTACCAGCCACTCATCCTGATCCTGAGCTAATTGACAAATGAGGTAAATGGGGCTCGGAAGACGTTTGCCTAATTTGAATGGGCAAAGAGCGTTCTCTGAGCAGCACTGTATATTATTATTTGAGGGCGAGGGCTCTCTTGTGTGATTCTAGTTCTATGTAGTTCCAGCTTTTCCTTTCAAGTCCTCTGCTCAAAGGGTCCTTCTCACTCGTCCTCATCGTCTTAAACCAAACTACCAGTTTCTTGTACTTTAGGCCAGAATGCGCTTATGCAAGGACCTTGTTTGTCCGTCTGTCCCGCTTTTATTACCAAACAGGCATAACGATAACTATTCAACGATTCGGTCAACATGTTGATTGGAAACAAATCCCGTTTATTTATGGCAATAATACACTCAGCCCAATAATGCGCAAAAAGCCTCATGTGTTACGAGCCTACTAGAGCTTTTGGTTTAAAACGCCTGCATATTACCATCCCTTGACCTGGAATTGCTCTAAAACTTGACTGTAAGGATATAGAAAGTTACGTGTATTTATTTAAAGTTACATTTAGCCAAACGGGGTAGGTTGTCTTATTGCATGCTAAATTAGAATTATGAGACACTTAAAATAGGACAGAATTTTATCAATATTTGTAGCGTAGTTTGACGTTCTGAAGGATGTCTGAGCACTATATGAATTTTTAAAAATTTGAAACACGAATGCCCGATCCTGCTGTCTAGAAAACGCCGAATTTATAGGATTTTTCAATTCATCAAGAATGCCATGCGAGGAACGATTTTGAATATGGGTTTCTACACTCACACATGGCATTCTAGTTTTCCATACTTTTGATTGAGTGTAGTATTGCTTCTTGTGGTGGTCCGGAGCTGCCGCAGGTTGATTTTTTTGTGGACCCAGTCGAGCAGGCCAGGCGAAGGCAGGACCAGTCCAAGATTTGCAGCTGTCATTCCTTTTTTTCCTTGAGGCCTTTGGAAGAGCCCCCTGAAGAGATCTATTTTTTTTTCTGAGGAGCCACAACCCCTTAAGCCACCAGCCTCAGCCCTACACTTTCCTCCTGTGATACTTTGGATTCGGGATTTGGGCAGGCTGGACGGAATGAAGCCATGGCCTGGCCAGGCTCCTCCACTTCTCTAATGATAATTCAAGAAATGAGAAAGAGCAGAAACCCTTTTCACTCCATTCATTTGCCCAACATTGGATTGGAAATGAATGAAGGAGTTGATGGAAAAGCCAAATAAAACTCAGCCGTTTCCCCCAAAAAAAAAAGTTCCAATAAAAATATGGAAAAATGAGGTTTGGCCTAAACTCCGACCTCGACTCGGGAGGGTAGCCTCTGGAAAAGGTGTTCCATTCAACTCACCTCATCATCATCAGGCCTTTTTTTAAACTCAGGACCAGTTACACAGGCTTATGACCAGGAGCCCCGCTCTGTCAAGTTCCTCAAATTTTTATTTTCCATTAGAAGCCAGAAGGATCTGACGGAATGATCCTGTCCGTCTGTCCGTCCATCTACCTTGGGCTCACTAGAACTTTGTTAGATATGCACATCTGAATCGTTTATTTCGAATTTTTTTCCCAGTTTATACAGTCTGCAGCGCAATGTATTGATGATTAGAAAATATGAAAAATTATGGAACTCAACGCGTTTTAAAAGTGACAAAAATGGTTCAGCAAAAAGTTTCCTCGCGAAGAGGTTCCACTGTAATAATTTACCCTTAAAGGTTCCCTATAATAATCACACTTTCGCCTAAAGTAACCTAACGTTTCTATGAGAAATTAAACCAATGACGCAATATCTAGCATATCCTAACTTTACCGCAATTTACAGTTTGATACCACCGAGTAATCAGGGGATTTTTGGGATGGAACTTTTTCTCCGTTCTAAACCAACTGTTGAATATTGCACTATTATGAGCTAAGCTGTAGTTATGTGCTTCTAGCTGGGAGCTGCCGCTCAACACAAATTTTCCCTGTTTCCATTCCCAAAGGAAAACCACCTAATTTCTTTCTCCAGAAGATCCATTCCGGATTCCGTACACTATGTCAGTCTGTCGAGAACCTTTTCCCCCTCCCCCTTTGCTAAGGAGTCCGAGTACAAATCTCTCCTTAGCACCAGGATTCAGAGAAGCAGTAGCAGTCCATACCAGCACCAGCACAGCACAGAGCCTTTTGTCTTCCTCAACCAAGCGTGGTTCCTAAGGAGTTGAGCAGTCTAAAAACCTTCAAAGAGACCAAAAAGGAAAAAAAAAAAATCTGTGAGGACAACAATAGGGAGTATGAATGGTAATAACCTAACATATCCCTCCGTCCAACCCAATAATGGGACAAAAGGACCCAGTTCAACCAAACATCTTTTATACCAAATCCAAGTCCAGAATGTATGCAGAAATGGAGAGCAACATTCTTCAGAATTCTTTGCATTGCAGCACCACTAGTTCACCTCCATCGGCCTTCTTCCTACAGAGCTGCTCCTCAATACGAATTGGCCTACGAATAGCATGTCGAAGAATATATAATTATTATAGGATGCTATAGCCAGCTGACAGTCACTCTGCATATGTTTTAGAAACTCCTGGAGCCTTATGGGGCTTTCACGTGAATTCTGGGGAAAAATTTAAAAATCGTTATACTGCAGTGAAAGGGTTTTTAGGTAACCTTCAGCTAGAATTGCAGATTAAAACGATATCCGACTATTTTGCAGTTCTCCCGGCTTTCGCATGTAAGTAATGGAAATGTGGAATTGGGACTGAGCTGCACTGTATAATGTGGCATAAATATTTGGAAGATTAAAGCATCTCGAGAGAAGAGAAGGCTTGTCTTACTGTAGCTCTAAACTTTTTTGAAGACCGGAAGTGAAGACATATGTTTTTGTAGTGCTGCTGGATTGGCTGGCCTGGGAAAGGGCTGATGATGCTGGGAATAGATGAAGATGTGTTGATCTGTGGAGGGTTTTTCTGCTAGGGAACAACTACGACAGTACACCCCTAGCCAAGATTTAAGGTTTCTCAGAAGGAACAAGCGAGTCTCTGTGTATGTGGAGAAGACATGGAGGGAAGAAGGCCCTGGTTCTGGCCTGCCAACACATTATAAGAGCACCCTTACATTACACGTTTCCTCTGGCCCTCATGCTGCCAGAAGCCTCTCAGGATTCAGGATTACCATATGGTAGAGCAGAAGGACTCGAGACGAGGAAAAACCTAATTTCCGTGTTCCCCATTCCATTAACTTTCCAAGGGACTTGGTTGCTGCTTCGGAGAAACCCAGGGGCAGAATCAGTGCAGGAGACGAAACAGTTCTACAATCCAACCCGGGTTGGCCGGAAACCGAACCACGTCAACTGAGCCACTGCGAAAGGACCTAACACTTTGGCTAATTATTATTCTGTACCAAACACACTTAAATAATATGATCTACCAGTTTGGATAATCTTGCAGGATGAAACGCCGAAGCAGGTCAAAGGAGCCACTGCAAAAGGAGCCACTTTCAATGTGAACTAGAGAGCCTGATTAATTGTAGGTTCTATCTAGGCTAGGATTTCGAATTCTGAGTAACTCAAAATTCCATCAGTTCTCCTAATGCAAGTCAAAAGTTCACATTTAGCACAGTAGCTCCTATAGAGTGGCTCGTTTGGCTCTTCTGACATGGAACCACCAAACTCGTCCCGAGAGAATGAAATAACTATATACATAGACAAGAGAGACGGAGTATATAATTTTTGTACACCTTAGTAAACTTTGTGTGTTTATTTCGTGGTATGTTTTTCCATTTTTATCAAAGGCTGTTTGTATTTGTAGGTATATAATATATTTTGTTTTGTGTTTTATTAAAAAATAATAATGGAGTGCTCAAGCTTCAACATCATCCACGAGATGGGGAGTAAAATAATTATGCAATGAAAATTTGACTAGCGATATTTTAGTGTTGGTCTTTCTGTTTTTCCCTCGTTCTTTGTAATGGGCTTCTTTTGTGTGAGAGCTGGGATGGGGACGGAGTGGGCCGAGGTCCAGGGACAACAAGGCTACGAGAAGGGCTTTGCAATCAAGTTGATTAGAAGGAAGAGTAATAAATAGACGAGGACTGCTGGTGACAGACAGAGGGAAATGGTGGAAAGGGAGAGTGAATGGCAAGAAGAGAACCTTCTGCCCCTCGACCCACGTCCGCCCGTCCACTCTCACACGAATGACACGACATGACCCAGCCTGATTCCTCGAAATACGCATACCATTATTATGTAGTTTTAGTACAAGTAGTAGTAGTAGTAGTAGTAGTAGTAGTTTAGTGATATTTTGTGTAAATAGTAAATAATAGTAAAATGTTAAAATCTATGATAGAGCTTCAACACACTTGAGCATTTGGAAGGAAGCACGGGCAGCGGTGCTTGTTATTCTGGTCTCTACTCAACTAGTTATAGTTAGACTCCGATAACTTCCCTTGTCAATCCTTACATTAGAGCATAGGTAGCTAGTAAAACACACTTGACGGCCTAGAATTTGTGGTGATTTCCGTGTAGGACTTTGGTGGGGGTGGGCAGGGGAGGAGCTGTACTTCTTTGGATTGGAATTTGAATTCAGTATCATACCTCTTGCATGTTTCAGTATTCAGTTCAGTAGGTGCACAACAGACAGTGTTAAATCTCTCTCAAAAAGAAAATAAAATCTCATGATCAATAATCAGTCTTGACATATTGATACTCGTACTCGTATTGGGTTCCGGCCGTAGCTCCATCTTCTCTCCCGCTCCAGTCTTGAGCTCATCGGCCGGCTCTCCGCCAATTGCGAAGCCCTGTCGCCTTCCAATTGCGAAGTTCTGCCTCAACATGACGATCAGCCGTTCGGCTCACTTGGTGGTCAGGGGCACGAGTTTCCGACTCGCCGTCCGGACGGCGACTGCGGGTGGCGGGCGATGATCCTCGTCCTCGGATGACTCGCCCAGGCCGCGTCCGCTGAGGGACCCTGCCGGTCGACAGGTGCACCCGTTGCTATGGTAGCGCTGGTAGGCCTTCTCCACGAGGCAGAGGCAGGCCTTGCAGGGCCAGTAGAGACAGAGGCAAGGGAGCACGAGGGACATGCTCGCCATGCAGCCCCACCGCCAGAACTTCCGGTGCGGAGCACAGGAGCAGGGCTTGTCCGCACACATGACACCCCCGTCCGGCTCGTGGTTCTTGCCGCAGTGGTAGAAGAGGGCCTTGACGCAGCAGAGGCAGGTGAGGTAGTCGAGCAGGGGCTCAGGTCCACAGTGAATACTCTTGGAACAAATCCAGCGGGAGGGCAGGGGGCGGGGTGTGCCGCAGGCCTCGCACCGACATTTCCGACAGTACGGACAGACGATGGAGGACTCGGCCAGTGTCACTTTCCCGCTGTCGGCCGGGGACGGGAGCAGGCCCCGCTTGCTCGGCTGCGTCGTGACCACGCCGTCCTGACTACCACTCTCACTCCTACTATCACTCTTCCCCTTCCGCGTGCCCGACGGGAGTCTGACTTGCTCCGCAGCCGTCACGCTCGAGTCTATTCGGCTCTTCCCACTCGGACTACTGTGGCTGGGTGCACTGCGGCTCGGACTCCCTGTCCGCGTCTGAGCCGGGAAAGGAGCACCTAGGTACAGGTTCCGGTGACGCTCGGAGCTGGGACGGGGTTGGTCCAGTGAAATGGGCCGGGCGGGCGGAGACGGGGGGCGACGAGCCTCAGGCCCGCCATGCACGGGGGCGAGTTGAGAGCGGGAGAGGGGACGGGTGAAGACGGCCGGCACACTGCCCAGACCCACCCGTCCGCCCGAGGAAGCGGTGGCTGAGGCCATGGAGGTGGAGGGGGAGGCGACGAGGCGAGCGGCAGTTCCGGGGTACGTCCTCGTCGCGTTGCTCGACCGGCGGTTAAAACCATTCTGGGCCATTGAGAGCTGCGGGGCGACAAGCTGCACTGGTTCCCAGCGGAGACTTGGGCACTAATTCCTGCCTTTCCACAGTTCTACTTTCTACGGGAGAGCTCACTCACTGGGACGCATTAGGCCCACTTGCTACTCACAATGTCCGTGTCCGAGAGATCTCCATCCCCAATATCCGATTTACACATTTCGCCAACACTGTCAAATAGCAAGAATCCAAGGGTACTTTGTTCTGACCCAGGCTACTCTCCACTGGAATTAGGTTCCGAGTGGATCCTTCTTGTCCCCACAGACGTTATGAAATCCATCCTGCATCCCGGCTATATCTTCAGTCATCCCATCTACATCTACTACTCGGCACAGCACTGGTTCCAGTCGTCCAGCATGTCGCAACTCCTCCACTACCTGCAGAGCAACAAGTAAAAGGAACACATTAGAATCCGAGCGTACGCAACACGGTAACTCTTCGATCGCGCGCCCGACTTCGGCCACACCGTCACTCTCTATCGTATTAATTTCCGTTCCCTACCAAAACCCAACTAACCTGTAGAAAGGACCTGACGACCCCACTCCTCCGGCTCCACGTCCACATTACCGAGACGCAAGTTGAGCCGAGCTGGGAAGAGCAGAATGAGCGACATGAGATAGGCTACACGTTCACGAGAGAAAGACTGAAAAAGGGATTTTGGAGGCTCTGTTCACATGCTTGATCTTTCAAACTTTCAACTCAAGGCTCCAGCCACTCTTTTGTTTGGCCGGGATTGTGCTGTCTCGCTTCCCTTGTGCGAGTTGGAGAGAGAACTTGTTCACGGGTCCGCATCTGGCCCAAGACTGAGCTCAATGGGAGAGATTGGGGTTCTGGCTGGTTGGGGCTCAGCTCGTTTTGTGAATAGAACTCCCTCCGGACCCCCAACATCCCTCGTCTGGACAGAACGGTCTGGCCTACGACTCACGCAAACACTTCCCCGGAGGAGGAAGCAGGAGCTAAGACGGAGACTCGGCGAGCCAAGGCAAGATGCTCGACAAGGAGTCAGCAGACGCTACACGGGTTTCTAATGCAAACAATGTACAGGGTGTTTTGCTCCAGCCGAGTCACGCTACTGACAACCACAAACCATTTAATTCACTGATTCAGCCAAAAACGATACAATTTACTAACGCCAGACTAGGCTACCTAGAAACTAGGCCTTCAGTTTTCTTATTGGCTTTGTGAATACAGTTTAGTATATTGGAACCAAGGCTGGAATCAATGGAACTGGTAACCATGTACACTGAACCTAACCCGACTCAAATGAACGTACTCTATTCCTGGGTTGCCCTGTGCGTGGGATTGCAGATGGAACCATTTTAGGGTGAAGCAGAAGACCAGTTGGACTCGAAACGGAGCGACACAACAAGGATATGGACGCCAGGAGAGCGAGAGACGACCACGCCAACTGCCTCTTCAACCTTTTCCCCTCAATGAAACACGCCCTTCCCAATGAATGAAACTAGGAAAACGTCCAGTATCCACCAACGCACTATTTCAACCAGCATCACAACCAACACAGGATCCCAATCTCCCTCCACTCACACACGTCAACTCAGACGTCTGGAGCCCACAAGCGGCTCAACACAGCGGAAAATATCAAAACTTCTTTTCCTACTAGTTCTGCTAACTAACATGGGCTTCATTACATAAAAATCTCAAACAAATGAGTTTTGACAAAACTAATTTTGTTTTCCGATGAATGCTTAAGAGACATAAATAAATCACTGCATCCAAGGCAGTTGGTTTTCCGTAGAAAATTTCACACCGCCCCACGATCTGACCTTCACAAGGTACAATTACTTCCAAATATTCCGAGCATTAACTTCCCGACCAGCCACGAGGAAACCGAACCCGAGCTTGCGTGAATTGAATATTTGACAAGTGCGGTTAGGAATTCTGGATTGTGATCTGACAGGAGTGGCCAGCTCCGCTGTGAGGAGCTCTGTACCTATATATACACCTAATTAATGAGCTACTCTTTACTGCTTATGAACTAAAATCCAAGCCCATGGAATTGGACGTAAGCAAGTATATAAAAGAGCTCTGCTGAGGCCCCACCCGAGTCTAGCCTTCTGATATAAGCAAGGACGTTAATGACAAACTCATTATCATCCCCTGAGCCTCTTCTAATAACCATCTCTCTGCCCAACATAAATCCTCTATGACCAACTACCACCACTGCCCATTAGTACGAGCAGAAATGAATAATTCAGAGAGGAAAGACGGAGAAAAAAAGCGGAGATTCCACTTCAACAATTCCTTATTCTTATTGCACACCTATTAAGAAAAGACAAGGGTTTTGGAGTTAAGAGATTCTCTTTTTTTCTTCTGCTGGCTCTGAGCCCCACAACGACTCTGTCACACCCAAAAAACCCCATACACACAAACAGACTCAGACTTTCTTGAACTACATCCCAGGTCTCTTCCAATCAATCCTTCCTAGTTACCAAAGAGAGATGTACTACGAAGCTCCTGCTCAGGCCGAGCTGGCCAGCTGGGAAACGATCGGCTTAAGAATACGGAACAGAGCTAGGTAGCCATGTTTACACTAGGACTACAGTTCAGGAGATTTGTGCGTTCGGTACTTGGCTGGCCAGCAGCTGGTTGGAATGTTTTAATTTGATAGGACAAGCTAGTCCGGCCATGTATGACTCTAATTGTGAGCCTCATGTAGGAAGAAGAGGTTTTAACTCTTGAGAAATAATAATAAATTTCTGAGACAAGCCCAACTGGCCGAGTTCAAAGTATTGACGGAGGCTGGGAGTATTGTCCATGTTGGTTTCTCGTAGAGGACGAGGCTTCATCATAATCAGGGATCATAAAAAATACATGTACTGATTACTGACTGACAGGAACAGGGTTATCAAGAGAGAGAACAAAAAAATTGTCCAAAGAGTCAGGAACATGTACTCAAAAACCCATTCGTCCATGTTCAACCAATTAAGACTAATATTAATATTTATTATCTTCATTCCAACCATGTACACTTGTATAGAATCCTCCAGTCTAGCCTCCTCCATCTCCATACGATATACAGAGCCGCTCAAATCAAACCCGCGCACAGGCCTATGACATATCTTCAGCCCTCCAACACTAGCATACGACGGCACTCTAAATGCAACAAGTCGCTTGATGATAACTTTACACATTTCAGTGCATAAGGTTAGTTGTATATGATGGCTGAAAATCTGTCAAGCACCAGGAAAAGGCTCAAAAAATATATTTGCACTTGCCATAATAGGATTGAGGGGTCATGACGTAGAGACTTGGAGCTAGTCCGGTTTCCAAACTTTGTTTTTTGACCGACTGGCTCTGAGTAGCTCTGTAGACAGAGAGGATTTTTATAGACGTATCTGGGCAGAGAGGATATGACAATCAGTCAGAAGCCAGAGCACGTCACTCAATGATGTGTGGAGAGTTATTGGAATGTCAACTCCTAATGGAACATCACATCACTTTTTTTTTATGATGTCCACAACTCGTCTAGGAAGCCAGGACTGAGCCAGCTCCAAATCAGAGGCAGCCCAAGCCCAACTAGACCAATTTTTATCATCCGACTTCAACCCCTGTCTTCTTGACTACGAGTAAGTATGTCTTAACGTCCAACACCACTCAGGCCTACTGCACTGCGTGAAACTGGAACCAAGGAGATTAGAGGAGAAAATCGAACCAGAAAATACTAAAATACGCCTTTTATCAGGAAAGTGAGTACCAACTAACTGAACTAAAAAAAACATGGTCCAATCCACTGAGGAACTACATTTCTGTAAGTATGTCCTTTCGATCGCCTTTCTAATTTGGATAGTTTGTTGTCTTTATCCGAAACTCACTATCAACCAGCATGCAAACATCCACTTGTCCTGCACTATCCAACATCAACAACAATGAAAATCGAAAGGGAAAAAACTAAGCCGAGGCTTATCAGGCACAAAACAAAAAAAACTGTTCCATACCTAGAACTATGTATACTACTAAGGTATGACTTTCCACGCACGGCTCAGAAATCCTCTCTCACCTCATCATCAATGTATGAATAAATAAATAAAATCACAATTCGTCGATAACCGAGTCCAAGTAGAATAACATGGGATACCAGGTCATCAGACAGAGATGAGGCCCAGGGAACGGCCAAATACTTCCTTCGATCGAAGTCTGGTTTCCATTCGAGTTAAAAATGTAAATTGTGGTCACTTAGAATCGACTTACTTAATTTGTATATATCACCAGAGGATTGAATTATAATGGTAAAGTTAGGTGTCCAAAACACATTTCAAGCGAGTAACCGACAACCTAGGCATTCGATGTAACTTTTTGGTTGTGCAGTGGCGGAGCGGTTACGAATCGACTGCTGAGCTGGATAAAGCCCAAGCGAGAGCTTGACATTCGGCAGCCGCCACGAATGGATCCATGTCCATGTGAGGGAAGACGAGTGAGGCTGAGATGGGCAGGTAGATGCTGGATGCGTGCCGAATGCCGACAGTGGGGACTTGATCAGGTCCACATCTCAATTGGGAAACTGGCTAGTAAAACTTATTTTTATCACTTCTCTCCTCAACGATGATTTATTTTTATGAGCATGCTTGTGTTTGATGACTTTTGTTTATCTCTCCTCAATTCTTCTTTTACGACCGTATCAATTACAGGCTTGTTTTAGAAACGATATAACCGCTCTCGAGCCTCATGCCGCATGAGACTTGGCTTCGTTGTCGCTCGAGCACAATTACCAACAGTGACTTACGCTCAGCCAGACAAACAAATAAAAATGTCGTGGGTGCAATGGAATCTCAAATTGGAGTTACGTATACAGGGCCGCTCCAATCCCATTCTCATTATACACCAAACGTGTAAACCGAATTGAGCACATTTCACCCTGCTATTTAGGCACCTGCAGAGCTGCTTACAGCGAGCATGTCAGTCATTAGGAGGCGAAGGATGGTGAACCGAGAACCTCACTTGCTACATATACACTCACCCTTTTAAATCCACCATTATTAATAGAAGAAAATTGCAAAAATCCACACTAAATTGTGTACAATGTCTTCCATCATAATTTCAACTCACATCAGACGATATATCGTGTTGCAAAAAAAGAAATTTCCCACTCCTGCTGAACCCTCTTCAGTTCCGGCAGAATAATATGTGGAATTCCAACGGAAAGCAGTATTAAATTAGCAGTACTTAATAGTAAATCCCTGTTTTCCATCAAAAATTGAACATATTTGGTCTGACAGGAAAGAGTTAAAGGAGGATGGGAGGAAAGGGTTAACAGAGATCTTCTCCCGGTATGCAACACGACTTGGGGCAGGATATAGAAGCACGCAGCATTCTAACCCCATGTACTTACTTCTGGGTTTGAATTTGTGGTATTTCTGAACTGGACAGTTAAGATTTCTTAAAGCGACCGGTAGCAATCAAACTAGGATAAACTGCTCTACAGGACAATTTAATGAACACGTTCAAAATCAATGCTCTTAATGTTTCAACCTTAGCGTTTTAATACGAATAACGGACATATCTTGCCGTTTAATAATTTTTAAGCCCAAAATTGTGAAGGGTTTTTCTTTGGATTGTGTTCTAATAAGACAGTCAATTTGCTGTTCTAACAACGTTCATGGACGATCAAGAAATTCATATGCATGCTCCCATAGCCTGCCCCAAGTCGAATGGAGGCCCAAGCCGGGGTAGGCAAGATCTGTAGTTGACTTTTGGTTTGGCTACAATACCCTCCGCTCCGCCGTACCCATATTATACAAGGCAAAGGCAAGGCAGTCAACTTTTGCTCAGATGTGTGTGAGTGCGTGATGCGTTGGTTGAAGAAAAAGAATCAAGGCATGAAAGTCGCTCTGTGAAAAAAAAAAATTTGACACTTGCGAAATGACCTCAAGAGAGGAAGAGTCTATGTCCCAAGCCTGTTGGGCTCTCAAGGAGAAGTTCTTTAGCTATTAAGCAAAGCCGAGGCCTCAAGAAACTCAGAAGGAAACTTGAAGACGTGAAGACTCGAGAGACTTTTGGTTCTGAGGGAAAAAGGGGTGGAATGAATGAATGGAGCCCAAGAAAATCTCTGTGTTTTTTCCCCAGCCTCCCTTGCCTCCTTGCGTCTTGAGGCTGCTGCTGCTCGTTTCAAAATGTTTCAGAGGAAACCTGAGCAGAAGTTCTTCATCTCCGTCCATTCTCAAATAATATGTATGTACGGAGGGATGAACAAAGTTAATCTTCACAACTCAGCTCCGTCTCCGGCTTGGACCAACTGAGGCAGGCCTTCTTGGTGAAATACATTCCTGAGCTCTGGCACGGAGGCTCAACCTAATCCGCTCTCCACTCGGCTAGGCGGAATAAATTGGACTTTTCTCATACAATGTTACGTCCTACAGGAAGAGTCATACATTACAACATACCTATCAAGATCACCATCTCAATCTTGGGATTCAATTTAATTTCACGCCTAATGGGAAAAAGGAGCGTGGAGTCTCTGCCATTGACTCGATACAGGATGCAGCTCCCGGGATTTATGACCAACTTAATCCTATGATTCCGATTCATCTTCTACAGCCCACAATGCAGGCTTTTACTGCTTCAGAAAGCTCTCCAGCCTAGTACTACCTTATTCATTCACGATCATGTGAGTGTGATGTGTGATGCCAATTTAGAATGAATTACAGTCAACTACAAATCCCCAATAATTCACGATTTGTGAAACTTCTTGAATAGATCATCCAAATGTTGAATTTATAGCAGCACAAGTGTAGCCGGTTAGAATTAAAGCTATTAACTGACAACTGGCTGAAACTTGCCACATATCTGGAGCAAGGATGTTTCGCAAGTCTTGAATCACCGAATTACATTGACCAGCTCTCTACGCACATTGTCACAACCCAGCTTATCTACTTTTATACTACGTAGGTAATTTTATTTGTTCCGGCTAGTAAAGTATATGGATTGTAAAACAGCCTTTTCTATCCTGGGCTCTCACTCTTCTGGTAAGTATACGTTATGTCATGTTGTGCTTTTATCTCTGATTCACTCCGTGTACCTGTGTATATGCAAGCGTCCGGTTTTGATGTTTGGGAAACAACCCTAAGACTCAAAGTAAAACATTGGTGAGCTGACTGTTATAGCAATTGAAGTAGAAATTAGTATATTGAACTTAAGCATGGCCTACTAACTTATAACGAGCTTAATATTTCTGCATTGAATGTTTTTCAATTGAGCCAGGATCCTATGTTAAGTTCAGTGTTTTGCACTGGTTCGAGATCTAGAGTAGCTTATTATGGGTATTATATGATTTTGTGTTTTAAAAATAAAGACTGTAAGGCTCTGGATTTGAATTGCCAAGGCCAGGAGGAAACTATGGAGCCAGTAGTTGAGCGCAGAGGACAATATAATTATTAGCTCAAGTTGTGCCAATCAAAGTTTATGAGAGATGAGAGGTTGGTGGTGCTTTTGTGCATTGTGGCAAGGGACTCTGTAGTCAGTCTCTGCCTTGTTGCCTTGCCTGCATAAAAAATAAGAATAAGAACCTCAATTGTGTGAGTTGTGAGTGAAGGACGAGTGAATATTACGTATGTCCTGTCTCGCTAACGGTTTCATGGGCTCTATAGCAGGACGAAGGAACTGTATTAATAAAAGAATCCCACACCCAGCCTCGTCCGCTGTCAAGAGGCTTCCATAAGTAAGCAAGAACAGAGTCGTTGCTGCGGATAATGATCATTGTAATAAAATCATTACGTCCCATGCTCACCCTATAGCTCTAGCCATAGCTAAATTCAATTTACTCTCTGATGAATGGAAAATAATTAAAGGAGTCTGTAGCCGTGGCAAGGTACTACATACGTACTACATACATTACGAGTATTAGCTCGTAAACCAGGTGATAATTAGTATATACCTTTGATTGGCTTGGGAAATTATTGTCCATTCATTAAGAGCTGGGAATGCTGAGTTGACGAGTGAGCCAGTGCACACGTAGATAACTGCACTCAAGTTGTTCTGTTGCCTTATTTTCTGCAGACTCAGGCTAGACGCACAACCCAAGCAAACCCAACCCATGAATTGAGTCGATAAAGGAATACTTTTATTAATTAGTTGGGATAAGATTATAAATATACACTGGCTAGTATTATTCATATAAATCTGCTATACCAATCCTAGTAATATTGTGTCGTAGTTCACTTGAAGCGCGTTCTTTCGTACCCAGCAACTTCTCCTCAAGGAATTTCGAAATAAACGTCTATGAAGCATAGACCTGAGCATGTAGCGTGTATATACTATGCCTTCAGTTCGTCAGTAAATAGCCCAGCAGCCCCAGTCACGGGGAATTGGATAGGCTCATCCTCGACAGATGGTCAACACCAAATCCGAGATTCTCAAATATTAAGAAAATAGCCTTGACCCAAAAATTGGGAAGAAGACTGTCTGCTTTTCCGGTCCGCTCTACGGGCTCTCCCTACGTTTTCCCTTTCATTAACTAAGCCTTGGCCGGAAAGAACCGCTTTTTGTTCAGTCTGGAGAGGAAATAACAGCTTGTCGTGTTTTAGCGTCCATCCTCTACTTCGGAACCCTTATATAGACTTTCCTGTACTACTTTGACCACTTTCATGCCCAGATTTCTAAACGCAAACTAAAACAGTTATGATGAACTGGATCAATTATTAGAGTCAAAATAAAACTGATTTCTGATCACAGAACCTCACTTCTTGACATACGCACTTTGTCAAGGGCCAAAGTCAATCTTAGCCCTGAAGCCACTAGCATTACCAGATTGAAAACACACAAAACGAGTAGGCAGAGACGAATCCGCTTCTAACCAGACAACAGGCGTTAACACAGAACACATGGACTGGCGACAAAAGAGAAAGTCCTTGTCTCGCTGCGGTTGGCAAATAACTTTATAATTTCCTACACAACCTCTCAAAGTCCCATTACATTGGCACAACTCAGGCCAACAAACAATGTCCAATGACTTCGACCATCACATTCACATTCCTTTTATTAGTAAGAGGCAAAATAATTAACATCACACCTGTAGCAAGGTTCTACACTCGTTGGATGTAAATTCTTACGTATTATGTACAAAATAGAGAGTAGACTAAGTAGATACACCACCGTGAGCATTATGGTCGTATGCACGCATACGCATTTGTATATTTGTGTTGTTCAACGCCAGCCGCCTCAGCACAGACAAGCAGCATTCTACGAAATGGACGGTGTGCCTAGTCCCATGTCACTGCGTATCAGTACCACTACTGGTCGAGTCCCTATCGTATCCCTAGTATCTCCTATCTCCATAAACCACTTTAATTGAGAAGATCCAACTATTTAGCGTAATTAAATACGCCCTATCTCCAATACACTAAAGTGGCTCATGAGTAGCACTGTTCGAGATAAAAGCCTTTACTCGGAATTCTTTTTTTTCTCTGCTCATTTCCTACATCACCGCACAATTAAAATAATTTTTAATAACTATACAAAATTACGAATACAAAACAAGCTGCTGATCAGCAGGCCGGACTGAGGAATATAAATAATTTTTCAGAAAACACACACACCCATATATATTATAGCAAGTATGTAGTTACATTGTATTGGTTTGGTTGGCTGGCTATAGTGCTAGTGCTAGTAGAACTGTGCTATAACAAGTAAATGTTTATTTTCCACCATTTCACTTACATTAGCTCCATTCCATCAGATCTACATGCACCAAGCAACCGAGCTCCATACATCCATTCCAATCTGCCATTCCTACATATTTTTTTTCTCTATCCATTATATATTCTCGATCCATCCACGCACTTTCATTCATTCATTCCTTCCACTCGTTCATTCATTCATTCACAAAAAAACAGCATCATCTCATCTCATCTCACGATCATCAGAATCAGCATCTTCACTAAACCTTGATGACGACAGAGGAGCAGATAGGCAGGCTCGAATCAGTTCACAAGGAGTTACCACGTCATGCCATACACAATGTAATACATGTTCCTTGCCTCACTTTGTCTACATGTACTAACACTTTGGCCTGCAACAGACTCATAAATTCCCTTTGGCCGGCTACACAATCACAACTTCCGCTTCAACCTAACGGCTAAACATGGCCAGGATAAACACCACCAGTATACCAGTCTCATAATTCCGGCCCGAATCTAGAACACAGATGGAATCCGGCTAAACCATTGCGGTAAAATATACTTGCCAATACATTACAAGATTCGCGAATCACTGGACTCAGAGCGAATCCGAAATCCTAACGGAAATCATTGAGTGAAATTTGTGACCAAATCTTCAAATCGGAACAATATAAGCGTAAAATCTAACGCAGCCAGATTTTTCGTAACGAATGCCGAAACATACTTGACATTTTGCCATGCTAATATCAATGTGTAAGACATCGTTCCAATGAATATCATGAGCTAGTTCACTGACGTATTCCGATTATAAGTTAAATGTGAGTTGACCGGAAAATTGACTGGAACTCTGAATTGACTTCGCGGTAACATCGAGATCGAGATACACGATCCTAAGATAATTGCTGCTAGGTTAGTCAATTGCAGAGTAATTAGGAACAGCCGAAGGGCTCATCTTCACAATAAAAAGCAACTAAAAATAGAGGTGAACCGGCTAATTCTTCTGTCAAAAACTGGAGTGCCAAATTATTGATTTGGCACAACTGCCTCGCCTTGAACATTAATATCGGCTAAAATATAAAAAAAAATCCTCCTACAAATAGAATGCCTTAGAATCCCTAAAAATCGACACTTCATAAATCTGCAGCGGCTGGCCATTGTCCAGTGCTTCCCACAATACACGTTCCATGCTGGTCCAGATCGGATCAGCAGCCAGGGCACGAGATCGTCTAGCCCATGTGCGGCCTGTGGGTCCAGACCAGACAGAGGCCAAGTCAGAATGACGACTGCTGTTATCCCTTTGGGATTTCAAAAAAGTTTCTAACTAGATTCTAACCACATGGTCATTATGTACAAGTGACCCCGAACACCTATGAAGAATATTACCCCACCAAAAGTTGACCCGAGACAAACTATTTTAGTTCCAACAATATCTCCAGACCGGAGTACGAGGTTCAGGTCCCAGATGATCTTATGTAAAACGTAACGTAGAAACAGCTTCTGCTTGACCTGTGACGTGAATCTGACACCTCTACGGAAAAGTTGGGGAAGCGTTGTCCGTTTTATCCGGGTCTTTTCGCCTACAATTCGCATGGTATTTCAAAATCCCAAAGGCCGAATGACGGAAGAGCCGTAGTAGCCGTTGTAGCCGTGTCGTTGACGGCCTCCGCCTACGCTCCACCAGAGCCGTGGGTTGGTGAGGGAATAGATTGAGAGGAAGGCTGATTGAGTAACCGGCTTGAGACCAGTTCTTCAAGTCGAGAGCTGATTAAGACAAAGTAGGGCTTACCTCTTGGCTTCTAGTCCCGACTGACTGACTGTGGAGGTGTCAAGTGCCTGGTGGCCCAAGTCCCAACGATCCAACGTGTTTCCACAATCCGGAGTTGATACACAAAACTCTAAACAAAATCCGAGTCCTTGTCACTGGCAACTTGGTCACTTTGTAGTCCTCTCAAGTGAGTTGTGCTGATCTGAGTCCAATCGAGTAGACGTTGTGTGTGTTGTGGCTCGAGTCGAGAGGATGAATGAAGGGAAGAAGGCCTGGGAGTGGAATGAATGGCGTGTGGTGGTATGTCTAGGCCTATGCACCACTCCGCTCCTCTGCTCTGGTGCTCAAGTCGGGGGAGCTCTGGCTCGGCTGGCTGGGGCTTATGGGGCGAGCCAGGCTGGGCCGCTGCCTCGGCTGTCTATAGCCTTCCCAGCCTATAGCCCATCTTTCATTCACAAAAAAGCGAGGTGAGGCTGGCCTTCTTCCCATCCCCCACCGCACCCGCCCACACCCGACAATGAATGAAACTATGTATGTCCTCCTCTCCCTCTATAGCACCACCGGGACTCGATCTTAATGATCCGGCTTATAGAGGACAGGAGTTCTTACTCTAATCAGGGCCGGTTCGAGGGATTTCTGCTGAGCCGGCCAAGTGTGGCCGTAATTTGAGAACAATTGGGACAGTATAAAGTATAACCCTGCTGGGTACGAATGTGTAATAGTTAGAAAAGTGTACTATCTATTTTTGAGAAGTATGGGGCATTTGTATGTATTTGGACTATAATTGTTTGGAGCGTAGTAAGGCATTTTGAGAAGCATGAAAAATTAAACAATTTTTGATTACATTTACCGAAGTCGCAATGTATTTTGAGAATTATGGTTCAATGATATACAAAAGGCCTATTTTTGATCGAGGAATGCGTTATAAATATTCTCACTGCACTTCGGTACTTTAGCCTAGAGTTGCATGAAGCAGATGATAATATAATATTATACTTTACCTATCATAATCATAAACACAAAAAAAGGTGTAATGAGTTATTTGTCTTATTTCGATCTGAGCGAAGCGCAAGAAAATTGTTGAAATTTGAGATTACTTTCAACACTTTTAGCTTGTATTTCATCGAAACTCCAATTTTGAAAACAATAACTTTGTATTCACTTTGAGCAGGCCAACGAGAATGCTGAGTTTAGCCATGGCCGACTTGGCCGAGTCCACCAACCGCCCCTGCTGTACTGCTGCTGCTGTTTTGGACTCTATGATGTATGATGGGGATTAGGACGGAACTCGGACCCGGCTTAGACCTACAAATAGACCAAGCGTACCACGTATCATACCACCCTCCCGTGCCTCTGTCGTAGGGGCTCCTACAATGTAGCTAGGCATGCCCAATGCCCATCCGATCCGTGTGTGTGCGCGTCGAGTCGAGGCACGGACACCGGTTTCATTGATCTCAATTTCCAACATCCGCCGGAACTCGGGAAACCATTAGACTCCATGTAGCAAGTAGCATGTATTTAGGATGTAGTGTGATATTCTGGAATTGCTTCATGTTCCCATGGCTTCCATGATTTTCATTCATTTTGGTTTTGTTGGTTAGCTACTACACTAGATCAAGGGAAATTGATGCATCAGGGTAAAATTTGTTCTTTCCGACTTTTTGGAACACTCTAAACAGTATAACGTTTTAGTAAAGAAATATAGATGAAAAATGTGCTTCAAATACGTGTGCTTAGTTAATAACACAAATCTTGATCTTCACTAGGAACAGGAAGGAATGAACACCCGGTCTTCCTATTTCTGTGCTCTGTGGGTATTATGAATAATTGTTAGTTCGTTTGACGGAAGTGATATGAGATATGATGGGGAAGTGCATTTCTTGGTTAGTATTAGTAGTGTTGACAAGACAAATTCGGCGAAATAATGAGCAACCATTAGCAGCTGGCTGTACGTTGACCAAACCAATACATATCTACATTAACCTTTTTTTACAGAATGCTGCAGATTGACTATTGTCTGTATTCTTTCCCGCACCCCAAAGTGTTTGGACCGCATTCAAATGTTAAACATGCGTGCAATATAGAGAGACGTAGGAATTCGGGACCATTAAAACCGTGACTATCTTAAGATCTACTATTGTAGTGTTACAGTGAAAGTCGGGAGCTTAGATAGCGAAGAACTGACGAGTTGTTTACAGTAATCTGGCTACAAGTCAAATGTGACAGAATTTTGAGAAAAGAATCACACCATCTCCGCTGCTAATAAATATGTTCGAATGCTCGTTTTTGGTTGAACGATAAATTCGGCTGGAAAATATGGTATATGGTAGCTACATGGGGCCGGCGGCATGAATACAGTGACACAAAAAATTCGAAGCGAAGACAATTACTAAGAGTTATTATTCTATTTCTGTTCGTGCCGTCAAATCTAGCTAGAACAATTCATTAGATTGGTGAAGGGAAGATCGGTGACCTCTTTATCGAGAACGAATGCTCTAGCTTCATATTTTACTGTATGCATTTAATGCATTGGTCTCAGCAGAGAGCTCAAGTTAATCTTAGTTTTAATAATATAATTAATCACAAAAGGAGTTTATTGCCCTCAAGCGAGACACTAGACAGCCGTTTGTAAATCACCGATTCAGAAACTTCCTTATTCCTTAAATAATTCGTTTGGTGCTAAAATAAAATGAAAATAAGGTCACGGGCAATGTCAGGAGTCGGTACGATTCTTATCCTACATCAGTATTTATCGAGTATGCACAAGGAAACGAAGACGGATTTTGATTTTAATGTTGATGAATAGCAACAGCAACAGGAATTAATGGGAATGTAAAATGTAAGGTTTAGGTACGTACTATTGTGTGCCAGATTAGATATTACTATGCTTGAGTTTTTGGTTTCAAAGATAAGCACGCATTAAATAATTTCATATTTAAATTAAAAAAAGTATCTTCACTTTCTTCCGGTAACAGTAGTGTATAAGTAAGGTGCGGTACTCTATTTATATCTATTAAATAGTGAAGTCTCCGAGTCTGTCACTTTCGACATTAGGTAGATGCGGCAAACTGCATGCTCATAAAGAATCGGCCACATCCATAGTTTCAATTTTCAATATGCCGAGGGCGATTCTGCCTGCCTAATTTGTAATTTGGTTGAAACCAGATATCGGATTTAGATTTACTAAAAACGGCAAAATATGTATTTACAAACTATTCTATAAACGTCTCCAAAGTACCCAAAATGAATAAATCGAAGATATTAGCCTATTTTTTCAGTGAAATAAAGAAGTTGTAAAAAATATAATAAAAACATATTATAATGGAGGAACGCAAGTGGTTCCTCGAGAGAGTCTCCTAGCAAAAAATTCCAAAAGAAACTATCCCTGGAATAAGTTTGTCGGATTTACATGATTTCGGCAAATTCAAACCTTAATTTTTAGAAATGCTTGTATTTAAAGACGTAACAAGGAGTGATTTCCCCAGTAGTATTTAGTCATAACTTGTACAACACAGCTACAAATGTCTACGTAGCTGTGTTGTAGCGGTTAATCTACGTATGTATTTTCGAATTTTTATTACAGTTTTTGACCTGAAATATTGAAAGCCATTTTAATCACAAATTATTTATCTCTTTAGTAGTAATTCATGTAAACAGCAAGATCAAGCATCAAGCTTCGCAGAATGAATGTCAATAAGCATTACTTGGTCAAAACATTGTACATTGTACGATACCAGAGAGGAATCGAAGAGTATTCAAGTCGTAGAAAGCAACATTTTCGTGATTGTATGTGTTTGATCTAATATAATAAATAATGCTGGTACAACATTCTTCCAATCACTTAAATATTGATGTACAATATTACTAAATATGAGTTGGCTGATTTAAAATTGAAAATATTTTTTTTAGTTTTAAGGTCACAAGCTGTAGTAAGTAAAAATAGTGAAAAATGGGGGAAATGTGTGTTTAGTTAGGAATCTTTATTCTATATTATTTATAGTCTCAGACATTCCATGCAATATTGCAAGTTTCCAAGGAGAATTCCCTCGTTTTTCGTCGCTATACCTAAGAATAGATATGGTGACAATAGAGTCCGCTCGTTCTTATTTATTATGCTTGCTAACCGGTTAACAACCGAGTCAATTTCCAATTCATTTTAGTTACACGACACGGTCGTAGAGAATAGTAATTTGATAACTACATTATGACTCCATTAACGTCTATTTTTATGAGTACTAAAATCAATTATCCATCACCCATCCATGACCATGATGGAACCGTGTGATTAGAGGGCTTACCAGCTCCGCATAACTCCCAACTGACTTTATGACGACAGGACGAAGCCCACCGCCTACCTATATATTTATAAGTTCCTGTATTTGCATAGTATTACAAAGAAAAACATCATAATACTTTCGCCATACATTCACAGTAATTTGGAGAGAGAACAGTCGTATCAGTATCATCAGCGTCCCACACATGATCAGGCCATACACTATTTTGCATTGATCAGAAATCAGAATGAATAGTAGTGCCTGATGTACAGCGTTGTTCATCCTCCCTTGTGACTTGTGACAAGTACGCTTCGTTCATAGGTTTTATAAGCTATAGTATATTTCTACATAATGTCAATTTATGTTAGCTTCGCGGAAAACACCTTATGAACTGGCATAGCGTCCTAGTCACCGGCTAATGCAGTGGCGCGCAATTTGGTAACGACAATTGGGTAAGCGACAGTTGGGTAACGACAATTGGGTATGGTGAAAATTGGGTACGGCGACAATTGGGTAACAATTGTGTAAGCGACAATTGGGTACGGCGACAATTGGGTAAGCGACAATTGGTTAAGCGGTGATAAAGACGATAAGTACACGATACATATCGAAATTCCGGTAAAACTTTACAACCTAAATTATTAACGGGCAATAATATTCTATTTAAACTATTTTTAAACTAGTCAAAAACTTTAAAATGGTAAGTAACACAGCTGCTTGTATGAACAGAAGGCAATGAAGGGTGGAAATAAATCACTTTTTTTGGTTATCTAGAACACTAACAAGGATTATATTAAATTAGATGTAAATAATATATTCCCCTGCCTGCCGGTATTTACATTGATTACATTGATTTACATGTCAACAGTCAATTGAACTCCGCATAGGTAGCTTAAAATACAATTTCAGTTGTTTTGTCCAGAGTAGCAAGTGAATTACTGACCATCCAATTTTTTGGGTTTGGCTGTTTACACACATTCAGTTCGTTAACACAATTCAACGGATTACTATTTAATTTCCAAACGTTATTTCCTTGGCGAGGTCAGATCATTTCAACTTTCCACACAATCTATCTACACGAAATTCTCCGGTGCAATTACATGAATGCTCATCTGCTAATAGGTTGCACAGTGAAGAGTACACGGTACTATCTACGGATTCTTGGTTTAATTTTTTTTTACTACATCTTACCCAATTGTAGCCGTACCCTATTGTCGCTTACCCAATTGTCGCCTTACCCAATTGTCGCTTACCCAATTGTCGTAGAATTCATTGGCGCACGCAATGCGCTACCTACAAGGGAATGTAACTTAAATGCTTATGAAAACCCTGCCACGGCTGTCAATGAAATGGGTTTAATAATTTACAGATTACGTATCCCCGTAACTCGTAAGGTCAGTTAAGTTAGTTAAGCTCAGTGCATGCGCGCATTGCGCATAAGTTCGTTTGCCAGTAGTTGTCAACAGTACAACTTGGTTAAGGTTAAGAGCGATGCATTAAAATTGTACTATTTTTTTGTAATAATTGTTGTTTAACACGTTGGAAATACTACTTGGAAGACACTGGCTAATTGATTATAAGTACCTAGTTAATATATAATAAACTAATATTCAATATATGTATAATACACTTATTAGTTCTAGAAATCAGCTCTAGAACTGTCTGTAAGGACCTCGGTAAATTTATCGGCCAATAAACTCAATAATAATAATAAAATAATAAAACATGAGGGTGAGTTTTTATCAAATAACTCATTACAAATTAATGGTTTACGGTGGTTGCGCAATTCCTATAAGAATCCTAATGGACAAATTGGTTTTTAGCTTAGCTTAGCAAATATCCCCACTCCCCACCCACATACCTCCATGTTAAACTCACACAGTATGTTCAGGGGGCGGCGCGTGAGTTTCTGGCAATACAGTTTAAGTCAGATTAGGTTAGGCTTTCGGGAACTGGGAATCTAATATTTAAATAGCATATGTGAACAAAATAAAGGGAGCAATTGACTGGGTGGAATGATGTAGAATGCTTGAGTTAAATGAGCTGTCAATTTAGCGTGAGTCGCTCTGTACATCTGAGTAGGAGAACTATGATTGGGATTGGGATATGGACTCTGGGCTGCTGACGCACGAGTATTTCCATATTTCGTGTCTCCACGAGCAATTAATTAGATTGTGGAAGGTAACCGGAGGAGCTGGGCTCCGGTTCCTGCCTACGACATGTCCTGCACAAGGAGCAAGAAGGGAAAGGCAGCAGGCAGAGAAAATAAGCTAAGATGGAGAAACACCGGCAAAACGCCCACGTACCGGAAATATATCTCCGCTCCTTATTTCTTCCCCTTCTTTCCACGGGTTCTTGTCAACTCCATTCATTGAGCACGCTTGGAAGACTTCAGGCCATTCCCATGCACTTAACGTCAGGTACCTAACTAACTAGGAGAAGGCCATCGCATGTTATGTACGTACATACATACATACATAGAACATCATAATGCACAAGTATAACAAAGTCAAGAATTGTTTCGAGTTTGAGTGAGGAAACGGTGGAAACTTGGAATTGGATTGATGCTCGGCCATTCACTCATTGTAGTAGTACACCTATTGTAAATTACAACTAACAAATTAGCCATTGTTATATTTCTTCAGCCTTGATGAAATCAGAGCGTTGTTGTTGATGCTCTGCCGTGAATCTGGCAAAAGTTCACAGAAAGCCAAGAGACATATTCTGGTTATTTTTTTAGGATTTTCGAAATATATTGAGCTGGCTTGAGTGCATTGCTTTCCGTTTCATTCTTCGTCCAACTCATAATATTATAAGCAAAGGGCGGATGCATAATGCATATGAACTTAAAAACTCAAAAATATGAGCATATACCTTATATTTGTGCAGTAAAAACAGCTTAAATATGCACAACATATGCACCTAAAAGTAACAAATTAAGCTTTTACTTTTACTATTTTGTTTTTGCTTTTTTGTGGTTTTGGTTTTGAACTATTGCAAAAAATTATCATTTCATTCAATCACAAAAATCTTTCGTAAAAAATTGTCAATTTTACGGTTTTTTATACCACAAGTGTGAAAGTATGCCAAAAATATGCGCTAAAGCGCTTTCTTATGCACGATTGTATAAAATATGCGCTAAAGTGCTTTCTTGCACGTTTTCATAAAATAGGCAGGCCAGTATGCACCAAACATGAAAAATATGCCAAAATATGCAAGATGATATGCGGTATATATCGGACCAGGATAACGTGATCGGTGCATGTCCGAAGTTTCAGCATGCTAGGTTGAAGCTAAAAAATATATACAAACATGATAATCCGCCCTTTTAATATATGCATCTGAAAATTCGTCATTCAACGATGAGGGCGTAGACTCAAGGGTAATTTTTTTTTTCAAAATGCAATGTAATCTTTATTGATCTTTTGTAATCAAATGATGATGACATTCAACATAAATATTTTCCTTCCTTGGATTGCACATACTCCATACAAACATTATTAACGTCAAATATAGCTTTAACACTGCAGTTCACTTTACGTACTTAAAACCGAATACGTAGAATGGTAATTACAACTACAGCTTTTTTTTCTGGTTATTTTAGAAAAATCAAAATCTAGCTAAATGTTGTATCTGTATATTATTAATATTTGTGATTTAGTGCTTGACTTTCGTTCTTTCCCAGAGAGTTTGCACGCGGCAGTTGGTAATTAGGATCCATGTTTCGATCTCCCTTATAAGATATCGAACATCTTCTTCAGCTCCACCATCAACTGCCAGTCAGGTTTGGTTAAGTCGTTCCGGAAGTACTCCTTACATGCGTCAATTGACTCACGAGTAATCTGCAAGGAGAAGGAGAAAAAAAGGATGTTGTAGCAAAATATAAAATGTGAGCAAGAAATGTATGACATGTTTCACTCGACGGTGATTCTGTTCACAGCGGAAAGCATCTTCCATCCCATTGAGCATTCTTACTCAACAAGCCTGCATCTAATACATAGCATTATTGACTTGCTCACGTTGCAAATTTCGTTAGAACAGTCGAATAACAGGAAATGCTAAACGCTCTAATAAAACCTCGAGAGGGGATTACATTAAATTCATTTCTTCATATCCGCTTCTGCCCAATGTTCAGCGTTCAGCATCATCATTCTAATGTGTTACACTACATATTGCTACGTACATTCTTTCACACCAGGCATGGGCAAACCCCTAAACACGTGAAACACCCATTCATTCATCCGTTCGTGGAGCCACTAGGGTAACCAACGTCTTGCTCCATTTTTGGCGTAAATGAAAAAACCCATACAAATCGAAGAAACCGTCAAAGGTCATAAATAAAGTTATACAAAATGTTATACGAATAGCATTATTCATGTCAAGCGTTGCATATTCAGATTTTTAATGCCAAACCACCCGCAATTTTTCAAAAATTCAGCTGAACTTAAATAAAAATTGGCTAATGACTAATGAATGAAACAACATCAAAATGAACAATAATATGAAAACCAGATTGACTCAGATTACGTAAAGAAATGGATGCAACACATTTAATTCTATCGAACTAGAAACCTTCGTTTCGTTCTCGTTTAGATTCAATAGAATTTAAAACGAAAACTAGCTAAATATACTTAAAGTAGCCGTTTCCTGAACCGAAACTTTGAGAACCCTAGGAGGAACAAAGCAGAATATGAAATGGTAGAGTCATTATGCCATATTCGAGGTAAAGGCTCATGGGCTGAGAGAGGAACAACAACAACGTCGTCTTATGCTTTGACTACTTTGGAAGTTTTAACAGATAAATCATCTTCTACTCCCTTGTAGTCAGTTTAGCCCATGCTGGCTCAGGACAAGTCCTATTATTACTCAACGATAAAAAAGTGGGGAATTGACGGCTTATGGGAGACAATGAGGGTTGGGCAGCAAGAAGCTCGTGGACACACACCAATTCCGGAGAGACTTAAAATATTACTCATTCTCAAAAACTATAACTTGGAGTTTCCGGTACACTCCTTTTCCTCAGCGGTTCATCATAGGATTCCTATTGCGACTCCAGAGCTGTCTAAAGATATCCGACTGCAGCACAAAATACAGCAGAAATGTCTTATTTATTGAAAATAAATATTAAGCGTTTTAAGTTTTTAAGTTCTGGCGAACAGTCGGCTACCATTTGGTTCATTGGGCATTTGACCTTGTCTTTCCATTACGAAAGACCTGATAGGTAAAAAACTGAGCACTGGGTCAAAGGTATTCACGCAACATAAGAGAGATCTGTATTTATTCCCGATTTCTATTAAAACAACTGTAGTACATTCTTTTTTGCCTTGCTTGAAGTTAAGACTGACTGATTACTGGATTTGTTAATTTGTTACCATTTAATGTTGTTCATATTCTCAATGAAAATCAATCTGGTTAAACAGGCAAATATTTTCGCCTCTATTGGTGGCTTCGTCAGGCCCGTTTTCGACATCGTAAACTGACACGTCAGACGCACGCATCCCTAGCAGCTCCGTACTTTTGTCAAAGTAAACTCTGTTGATTGACTTTAGCGGCATAAAGTAAAGCAGTGGAGTGGGCTGTGCTGTGACTTGACTGCACGGAGGATATTGTCCATAAAGGAGCGGAGCACAATCAAGGGAAGCAGACATGACAAGAGCTAATAATACACATGGAGCATGTAGCCCAGCCATGCCATGCGGATTATTGGTGGATTCAAGCTGTTTCCACCATGGCCCTTTTTAAAAATAAAGTAGAGAGAATGAAGCGACAAGCGGAAACGAAATCATCCGGCGGAAATCCTTTTCCCGGATATGTTCAGAGGTGGGCCCTCCTCGATTCCATCGTGCTCTCACTTCCACGCATCCACCCATACACACAGCCAGAGACCAGCAGCATAGAGCATAGCATAGGAGCAGCTTTGGTTTTAAAAATAAAGCACATTCCGCACTCAATTATTGGGACTGACTAGAAGGGAAAGACGTGGACGTACCTTGGAGACGATAATATCCGTCTCTTCGAAGTGGCGGCCTAAGAGCTTTGGGGCTTCACCAGGGATGGCTTCAATCTTGATACAAACTTCTTGGCCCTTGCGAGCAGTCTCCATTGGTTTATGATTGTACTCAATACTCATCACACGTCCAATTTCCAGAAACTGTACAAGACAGAGAGAAGCGGAGCATTAGTCATTTCGGAATGCATTGCATAATACATGATACATGATGCTGTGTGGAGGAAGGAGAGCCATGAACCCAATCTACTTTCCTCCAAGAGGATACAATTATTCATTCCCACTCGAGTCCCATCAATAAAATTGACTCCACGTTTTGGTACACACATGCAACAAGTCATCCTGGTCTATTGTTGGCTTTTAGGGTGTGTGTCTATCTTCCCATCTCTTCCTATTTAGCCTCAATTCATTCATTCTCAACTAATTTTAGCCTACAGGAATAGGAGCTCACTCAAAAAGGCCTCACAATCAGGATGCTTCGTCTTCTATTGTTTACATTAGTCCCATTATTTTAATCATTATCATAAAACCTTCATATGCTTCCGTCCAACGCAAATATTCTGCCCTTCAGCTTCGTCTCCAATTACGTCACATAATACGGCAATGCTCAGAGCGAGTTGAGCAGCAGTTTACAATGCGTAGGGAAAACTTGCTAACGAAAGCGAAATCCAATATTCTCCGTAGTAAGACTGACTAACTCGAATGTGGACAGCTCGTATAGCAATCCAACTTTAAACTTCTACTGAGTTGCACAATTAAGGTTAACGTCAACATAATCCGCAATGTATTTATTTGATATATAACACCTTCATACGCTCACCACAGGATAGAGCATAGGATCCTAATGGCCTATACCATGACTATTGCAGCGTAAGCACAGTCGCTTACATTTTTATTACTGAACACCAGAATTCAGAATGAATGAACCGCACCAGTGAGCATAATGAGAATGAGACAGGAACGCAGAAAATACTCGCCATTCTTCCATCTACTACGCCAGTAAAAATCATACATGCAAAGAACTGGAAGACCCTGGAAAGGTATTTTTTATCCAGTGAGTGAAAAAGAGAATAAACCCTTGAGTGAGTAATAAGTCCAGAATATTCCCATACAAACAATTATGTAGAGACGCTACTTGTAAATATAATAATGCGTACTATTCATTCACATTTCACATTTACATTGTTTTAAATCCAAGATTAGTGGTTCGTTCGTATTGAGTTGGTTGAAGGTTGCAGCTCAAGTCAACGCGCAGTAGGCATGCTCTCAGACAAACACTCGCATTCTTCCTTACAATTCAATGGAGTGATGTAACAAGCAAGGCACAAAAATTCTACAGTGCTGCTCAGAGGGAGTGAATCGAACCGTTCATCCCACATTTCTATTAGGAACTTCTCAGTGGGATGAATGAGTGCAAATATGTCAAGTACGGGTCAGCATTACTGCTCGACGCGTTTTGGCCTGAATCAATCCCCAGGAGCAGTCCTGTATGTACAGATAAATACAAACTGCTTGTTGGATATGTGCCTGTCCCACGCAGAGCCAGAGCATTATTTGATATTCATTCACAAAAAAACGTGGATCTTGGAGCTTTGGTGATGGGGACCGAGACAAATAAACAAACTATTATTGTTTTAGTAGAATGAATGGAGGGGAAAAAGCATGAATGAAATTGATGACTTTGGTCTAGTAGGTATACATATACATATGTGCAGTGCACACGGCAAGGGAGTTACTTACGTTCTTCTTACGTAAGAGCGGGTCTAGCTAAATAAGCCAGGTCGAGTCGACTCGAGTCTTGAGTCGGTATATAGGAGATGCAGAAACCTTACCAATGCCCTCTTCCAGTTTACAAACCCAATAATTAATTAATGTATAAATTGAAATAAGAGTCAACTCCGATGAATTTTGATACTTTGGCATACATATGAAAGTTAAAATGAATAGAAAGCACAGAGCATGGAGGATTATTGCCATAATTCCAATTCAACATTTTAAACGTATCTACTAATACATTTGGTTCTACGAAAATGTTCCCTTCAAAAACGGACCCTTCGAAACATATTCATTCGAAAATTCCATTCAAGAAACTCCCCTCGAGTCATTACAATGCTGTAGGCTAACCAAAGCTTACTATATGTACAATCCAATCCAATGGCATGATGCTAGTAACCTCGCTTAACCTATCGAAACGTAACCTGTCCATAACTTGAAGTTGAAAGTTAAAGGGTAAAAAACGGAGCTTTTTGTAGGGAACTATTTGGCAGGGAACTTATTGGGCGTCCAACAGGATTTACTACTTTATGTTTAAATAGTAATAATACTTGCTTACTTTACTAGGACACAATCGGCGAGACTCATTATGCTCAAGATGAATGGGCAAATCTGAGTTGAATACTACGAAGGCTAATAAGATTCCTATTTTTCTCTATAATCCTCGCCCTGAGCAGCAGACAGAAGAGCCAATACTACTTGTGCTTCGTCTGCTATAATTTCCTGATTCTTTCCACTTTATCATCATCTCCTCGACTCATGAAAAGTCGTGTCATGTTTCGTCTGAGATGAAGACTTTTTATTTTGAAGCTGACAGTGACAAGGAAGAATGCGAGATATGCGTCTAGTGTCCTTCTCCCTTCACAACTATTATGGCTTCCAATCCTGGCTTTTCTCAATCCCGGCCTTTTAAGTTTGAGGATTCGAAGTCGGGATCCCGAGATCAATGAGGGAAATTGGGTTAAGTTAGCTGATATGTGCGTTATTTTCCAATTTAACAATAGTTTAAAATCATCAATAGAAATAACCATTTTCTAAATATTTTGAAGTCTATATTTCGAGTGATTACTCAGATACTAGAAAAAAATGTCATTATCTATAACGTATTAAATATTTTCATTAAAATCAGTGTTAAAACGATCGGGATCCCGATCCGGGATTGGTTCAAATTCTGGATTTGAATCCCGGTATGAAAACTGGTCAGGATTACGAGCTCTAACCAGTATTATTATTATTTTCAAACATTTCAGAGTGTACGGCACTGTTTACTACTGCCGAGTGAGACCTGCCTCCAAATTATAATCCACTGCTTCAAGTGTAATTTAGATGCAGGAACCAGGACAAAAAATAGACTTCATCATAATTTACTTTGGGATTCTGACATTAGGCTTTGCATCCAAATCCAAGCCCATAAAGTGCATCAAGCTGGCTGTGTGGATATAAATAGACAAGACAGATCCAGAGCAGATCTGCATGAACTCGAGGAGAGAAACTTATAATTTCTTGCAAAATTTAGCTCAAGTGTTCTAGTTGAAACAACTTGAGCTTAACCAGCACCTACTTCAAATGTTGAGTTAAAACAGTAGAATACTTACACAGTCAGGCCAACGTCAATTTTATACTTTCCTTACTTCAGAACTTACAGAGTAATACATAGAATATTCATTAGGATTCCATATTCATGAATGATTCCTACCAAGTGAATTTGCCTAATTGGAAAACATCCAATTATGAAGGTACTACCTTGCCAGTTTCCTAATTTGCCTTGCTTTCACCGATCGATTTGTTAAATTGATTATTCGATTCACGAGATTGTACAGAGTATACATACATACCTATAATATGTCAAAACTTTTAAAACCCGAAAGGCTAATGAAAAACATTACAACCACATTATTTTTTTTTGTTTTTTCAACTTTTGTCGCCACACTCTTGTAAAAGTCTATTTGCCAGTGTGTTGTAGGCAAGAATACCTGAAGCCTAACCATGTTACCTGTGATATGCATTTTTTAATACCTAAGAAGTCGTTTCTAATGTTGAAGCTAAAGCTGCGTTCAATTGATGGTCTAATGGTTCAGCAGTTCAATAATATTGCATGACAGTTCAGAAAGATGTGCTACGTACGTGGCTGGCAAATCCTTTATTCAAATGTCGTAATATATTTTCAAAGTTTCACCATGTTGGCATTTGCCAGTCTAACCATATGAATCGAGCTAGACGGATCCCTGAATGGATAAGCGGTTTAACGAGTGAAATAATGAAGAGGAAGTGTGTTATGTTATGTAGGTGTAGTCAATAATGTTCCAATTCTAATTCTCCATGACTCGTTTCTCTTGTCTTGTCTCTTTCATTTTCATGTCCAAAATACACATCACTCCATGGGAAAGCATGACATGACTCTTTGGAGCTTTTAATGATACATATGGAAACCCTTCTTCAACTCCGGCATCTATTCCAACTTGGAACTGACAAAATAGAAGCATGGACACATCTGTCTCGAAACCAAACTCTTCTTCTTTCACAACTACAATAACATACTACCTGGTGTGCTGGGCAGAATGCTAATATCCACCTTCAGCCCTTTCATATGTCCGCGTTTCCACGTGTCGCCATGAACGACTGAGCTAGCTCCATTCAAGACCGAAGCAAGCCTACCCATTCATACTAATTATAAATAGGCGGAATTATAATTTGCCCATTTCTTCGCATGTTTTTCCAAGAAATGGAAGAGTTAAGCGTACGAATTTAAATAACTAACTGATTTCCCAAGAGCGACAACATAGAGAAATATGTGGACTAGACGCAATAAAAAAGAAGTACTACACACACCTTCCATTTCCATGTGCCATGTTTTCCTAATTATTTCAAGGCGAGTCAGAGAATACCATGTGCTAGTATTGTATGTAAAGATTTAAATCTCCCAAAAAAAAAACGAGAGATCCGTTTTAGGAAACAATAGTGTGCCTAATCCCAAAAGGAAACGAGTCAAGGAACATGACACACAGAAAAAAAAGTGGAATATCTAATTTGAGTTTTGTATGGATTCCATTAAGCCTCAATTCCATTCCATCCTGCCTCCAATGTTCCTTCAGCGGTTCCACGACAAATCATAGTGTGACAACTGATAATCCCTTTAAAAATATGTATGAATTCATTCCCTCTAATATTCCAAAGATCAAATGGAAAAATAGTAAATCTTATGTGGGGAAGGGCATTACCACGCTGAAGTCATGGCCTGTATTGATTGAATAACTTTTTAAGGATAATAAAATTATAGCGCTATCATAAAATAATTTAAATCCAGTTTCACTATGTTTATTGAACTGCGAATGAAGAAATAAATATTTTTTTTTACTATGGACTGCTTTTTAACTTACAACTATGAACTGCAGTGGCTGTGAATTGGGATTACTGAATTTTCGATACTTTGAATTGGACGGACTGAATTACCGTTCCGTATGAATTGAAGTGACTATGAATTGTCGCGGTAATTAGCAGTACTCTTTGGCGCAGCTATGAAGTTGACCTGGATGACACCAAATTGTCGGAGCTATGAATTGGCGAATTTGACATACCAAGAATTGTTGGAGCTGTAAAATGAATTTGGCTGACTTAGAATTGTGGAAATTTTAGATTCGCCTGAGTTTTTCCCAGCTGCTGGGACTTGAGCACTACTATTATGACTTGGCCTGCCCTGATCTGAACACGACGAATTGTCGGGATACCCACGAGGCCTAGCTCCCTAATTTTGAAAGCTCCTAAGCGTGATTTTTGGTTTCCGTCTACTTCCTCCTATTTTACTACCGAAGCCTCTTTTTAGTGCGGATCGGATGAGTGGATGAGAGAGTGACATGGAGAAAAAGGAAGACCAACAAACGGACAGCTGAGTGAAGAAGTATTATAAGACGAGCATAAAAGTAAAGTAAAAGCAGAAGGTAGAACCTCCACCAGTCCCAGTCACAAAAGCCGTAAGCCGGAAACTCATTGTCCACCAAGAAAAAAAATAAATAGGAGAAGCCTAAATGGTAAATAGCTCAGACTTCTCTTTGGCTTGTCAACCCAAAGTCCCGAAAGAAAGAAAGAAAAAAGTTATAGAAAACAAGACAAGACTTTACTCTACTTTTTGGACTTAGAAATGGGAGAGTTTCCTAAGCTAACATTTGGATGAGAGGAAAAAGCTGTAGTCATCCTCATTGAGAAATGAACGTGGAGCCGCAGAATAGTAAGTAACAACTCAACAGTGTCAACTCCCGACTTCAAGACTCTCGGCTTGTATTTTTATGACTACACTAATTTTGTCAAGCGCAAAAACGGTTCCATTTCCATGAATGAAAAGAGGCGTAAATAAGGTCCCAGCTTTTGTGAATGGACGTGAAGACGAAGGGGGAACGGAGACGCACAGTTTCTTGAACCTTTCCCTTCCCAAAACTTCATTCACAAAATAGGATTTTCTCCTTTCTCAAAAGAGCTTTGGATTGGATGGGACTGTTCTGGCCTTATCCGCTGCATCATCTTCATTATTATTCCACGTTCTGCCCTTCTCTCACTCCATTCCTCACAAACACTCGTCCCTTTCACCTTGAGGCCTCCTCGCCCAATAATAACATTCCAAACTACTTAACTCAAATGTATGAATGAATCCAGAGAGACACTGCCCAAGCCATAAAGTCAACTCAGAGCACGGATCGGGGACGCTAAAACCCTAAATCCTTTCAGGATGACCACCAGCTCCATTCCATCCCAATTCAGCACCACTACTCGTTCTACGAAAGAGTTGCTATCCAAAAACTTCCCTCCAATTAGCTTGTACAAAAAAAATGATACGTCTAACATAATTGTACTATTTAAAAATCCAATTCAAAGACAGGATATCTAACCTTGCTAACCAAAACCTAGCTGACTGTCGAATCCCTACAATTTACAGGTTAAAGTCACGGGGAAAAGGCAACTTTCGAGGATACTTTTTCGCAGGGAACTTTTTGTCAAAAATTGTCAAAAATTGAGCATCGTCAGTTAAGCACCGTCAATTACAGTCACTAAATATGATATTGCAAAGACTATCAAGCTCATCAAGACAGATTTCATTAGGTTAATTAAAGGTCAGCTTTATGTCCAACTTGGCTCTTTCGCCAGGCAGTTCCTGGTTTCGATACTTTTTTAAGGCCATACATTACGATAGGTTAGCCTGACACTACAATTAGCCTTATAATACAGGATACAACAACCCGAGGACCTGTTCACATAATTGAATAAACTTCTAAACTATTTAAAACCGTCGTCAGTGTAGTATGATGGGCTCAGTAGCCGAGACGAGGGTGTTACATTCGCTCCTTTACCAACAACACAGGCATGAAAAACTGCCGGGGTCAATTGACAGTGCTGGATTGACGGCGAATGAGAAATTGAAGAATAGTAAATGTCGACATACTCCCACCAGTTCTAGGGAGAACATAGCCATATTCCAATTGGTGGAATAAATAACTGAACTTTAGATTAAAAACCGTGTAAAGTCTGAGAGTAGAAGAATGATCCTCCTTTCTCTTGTCTACTTCACAAAAAAGTGATCTAGAAAAAAAACTGATTTTTGTCTGTGCGTCAACTACACTAAAATGACATGAATGATCCTAATTGACTTAATGAATCCACAGACACACTACAGTACACACCCAAAAAGCCGGTAATTCAAGAATCGAGGAAAAAACTTAAGTATAGAAGAAAAAAATCCAAACTTACATCAGCATTAGGAACACAGAGCGGAGTTCCTTCTTTAATAATTCCAGCTTCAACCATTACTCCGACAATAATTGGGTCACGTGTGTTGAAGATACACTGAAATAAGAATTTTACATGTGAGCATCCGTTGACGAATGGGGACTGACTTGTTTGTGCTCAAGCGGTGCTTCGTTGGAACTTTTACAGTCATTGGCATGGCAAGGTATAAATATAACACTATTCATAATTTTGATAATGTATTGGTTTGTCCTCGGACAGATGTGAGGTTCTCAGATATGGAGATGATGTAAATATAAAATGGGATTATAATTTTTACCTGCGGAAGAATCTTGATTTTACATGGGAAGACAGCAATGTGTTTGAACTCATCTCGTTTCTTGGCTTTCAGCTCATCACGGTAGGCCGTGAATTTATCAAAGAGGTGGTAAATGATATCGGCCTATGGGAAGAAAAATAGCAACACTAGCATTAGCATTTCCCTGTCATTTTTTAAACCATCCAAGCAGACTAAAACTAAGTATTTAAGCAGTCATCGTCTTGCAGCTGTCTAATCTATGTCACAGGAAATCATATCTCCCCGTTCGCCATTGTTTTTGCAGTTGCATTTTCTCATACTGCCTGCACAACTGCATAGTATTAGTAATCATACTTTAAAAATTAAAACAATTCACCAGACTGGAACGCTTGGTATGGTAATTCATGTCGTGGATGGTAAGAAAACCTTTGATTTGATTTTAGGTATTTCAGCTGAGGATTAAGCTTGGTAAATGTAAAGCAGTTAAAACTTGAGTCCAAGACAAGTCTTGTCTCAGTATCTCGGAGATATCAGTTGACACGAAAGTGCTGTCTACTAACTACATGAACCCACAACCTGACCACGAGTAAAGAACAATGACATTAATTCCTACTATCTCACCTGGAAAATACGGACACCCAGACTATCAGACAGGTCCTGTGCATCTCTCTCAATTTTCACGTCAAAGGCGAGAATGACAGCGTACCTACAGAGCATTATTTAATATTTACTTATTATTTTAGATTAGGCTCATTCATGAAGAGTGTGACGAAGCTGCCCGTTGGACAGAGACATCCATGTGTACAGTATTGTAAGGGGACATGTATGGACGACTACTTTAGCTCTCGCCACGAACAACAAAATAATCAGGATGATTTGAACTTACTGACTGTCATGCTCCAGCATAATAGAAGCCTTCATAACATCCTTCTTGACAACAGGCCCAATCCGAATCCCAGCATACTACATAGAATGAACACACAAATAATAGAAATCATTAGAACCAAAACAGAGTCCGCATCCTTGCCAAGTAATTTTTACAAATTGTTGACTCAAACTCAATGGACTTCCTTTCCCTATAAATCATTTCCCTCTCCAATCCAATGCCCGAATTTCAGAGACGAGTACAAAAGGATCATACGTTCTTGGCCCCTCTCATTCTCTATATTTTATTAAACTTTTTTTCTCAAAACAAGGGTCTTCACTTCCGTTCCTTTAGGGACAGAATCAGAGAAAAGGGGCCAAAGATGAACCCTTCCGCTCATTCTCAGGCGCGTGGTCAAGGGTCTAGTTCAACCGGGAACCGGATAAATATTCCTCATAATCATATGCACTATGCACGGTTTCATGCGGGTAAAGATTTCCATAAGGTAATAATATTCTAAAGTGTCAGAAATCGTAGAACTTATGATACTGTTTGCATCATGTTGGCTGGACTATTGTTATCACATCCTAGCGAAATTTTGTGAACCGCACCATAATATAATATGTAAGAACCACGAAAGTTCTCAATTGGGCCTTAAATACCGTAAACTCTTCGCAAGTCAATATTACAATTCTTCGTCATATAGCACATCGTGGCTGGCTGAATGGAAATGAGCTCTAGATTTCGGAATAAACAAAGAATGTCCACTTCCAAAAATATTCGGTCAGTAAGAGTTACCCTCCTAAATGAGAGTTCTGGAGATGTGAGGCTGGATCTGATTTCTTCCAGCACCATGTCTACCTGTACCCTTCAAGTCCAAGTCCTCTACCTTCCGTATGTCTCTTCTCTTTGACTCCATTAGACATTAGACGCCAAAGCCCACCTGCTCCTTTCTGGAAAGCCTAAGCACATCTGTAATCTGGTCATTCATAACCTGGCCTGTCTCTCTACTTATTCCGGAGCTAATGTTACCTTCCGTGGTTAAAGGACCTTGAGCCAACTCCTACTATCATCTGCTTCCTTACGTAAAACGCTCATCATCATTATTCGTAGACAGGAGGGGTTAACGAGTTGAGTAGGACTGGAGGACTCAAGGGACTCCCTCCACAGAATAACAAATCCAGCTTAATTTCTACTACCCAACATATGCTCCTCCGACGGAAAAACGAAAGGGAAAAAAACCCAATAATATTTATCACATCCGGCAACGTGCTCTCACTGCACTACGATTATCTATTTACTACACAAAAAATACCTCCTGCTTCCCTGTTCCACTTAATTGTTGGAGGAAAATGGGCTAAAAACAAGAACCTTCCCTTTCTCAACATCAGGTCAAGGGATTGGAATAAGGGTTTGTCTTCCTCCTCAGACAGACAGTAGTAAGTGAAGAAGTAGTAATTATACCTTCAGAGTCAGAATGGATCTGTTCCATTTATCGAGAAAAAATTTGTAACGGACAGAGAACAACGGGCGGGATTTATTTGGTGGAAGTCAGAGAGCAGTTCGCTCAAGTACAAAGTACGCTCCGTTGACCACACGACCACAATTTCTCACGTTTTTTAGCTAAAAAGTCCTTCAAGTGGGATACTTACAACGTTATCTCAACACAAAGGTGAATAACTACTGGGAACACCATGCATGCAATTCCCATCAAGGAATGCCTCACAATGTTTCAACGAACGCTAACTGGAGGTTGAATGGAAACAATTTCTGTAGACGGGTGCAGTGTGCTGTACACCACAGCTTGATTCTAAGCCCGAATCGAGGGTGAAGGTCCAGCAGATTCAATACAATACTAGAATATTGAGCGGTATACATTTGCTCTATTTGCACACTGCATGGCGGTGCGCCGAGCATGGTCTGCTTCGTCCGAGGTCAATTGACCAACTGTGCTATGAGCACCGTTATTATATGTTATATTATGGGTCATGGGTTTTAGGGGTTATATTGTATTGAGTTAGGTTAGGTTGAGTTCGATAGGTTTAGGTTAGGTCAAATGCCAAAATGAATCACATTTTATGGTACTCAATTGACGGTAAGTTTAATAATTTTAATTCTATAATGCCAATGCCAACTGCATGTCCTTGCTCCGCTCATGCTTCACAATGTTGCTGTCACAATCATGGACTTTCAATTTCAAACTTGAAACCCTGAAACCGAACTTGGAGGAGAAAAAGCCTGAATCTGAAGCCACTTGAATTTTCCAGTTTTCAAGTACTTCCACTTGGTTGAGTGAATGAATGAGGGAGGATGCAGCAATGAACGGAAAGACGCTCATTTCGCCCTTGATTACTTGAGTGGAAAACCATCAGCCTCCAACTTCCTTCCTAAACTCAAGTCAGATGAATCTTGAAAAAATGCTCGGAAGCTTTTCTCTCTGGTCCTCTTGCTGTGGGTTATCCCATGGAAACCTCTGCCTGAGGGTGAGACCCGATCCGTGCCAAGTAATAAGTACCAACAACTATCCTTGAACTTCATTCTGGGCTACTGCTACTTAATTTAAGTCGAACAGACAAATTAAATCATGATCATGAGGGCATAGCACTTGTTCGTCCGACATTTTCTATAACTAAAATTGCATATGCACGCAATTGAAAGCATTTTACAACAATGATAAACGCCTAAACGTTTTAGCGTAGGTCTTGTGCTGGCTACAGTTACTTCTCTGGTGCCAGAGATACAAAACACTGATGCATTCCTCTGAAAAATTGACAGATTTACACTTGTGAAATGTCCAGACCCTGAGCGCATATATGTGGAACCATGAAGTACAGTGTACAATTTACACTGAACCGAGTTGAACCCAATCTAAAAACAAATGCACTGCATTAGTTTAAAGGCTTACACTAGTGCCGCGCTACGGTATTTCTTAGAAAATGGCACCTTTATGACAGGACGGACTACTGTAATACAACTCTGGTCTTCTTGGTGAATGGTAAAAAGAAACATTGAATAAAAATTATAATTCCTGGCCCGCCCTGTCAAAGAATTCTGGTTTGTCTCAAATATTGTATTACCAAGCCATGTCATTACATTATTGGTGTTGTACACCACGCACCGATGCTTCTGCCAACAGAATCTCCTAACCAGAGCGAAATCAAGGTGTGACAATTCCTACAATCCAACCATGTTTCTCTCTCTCAAACTAAAGTAATTAGAAACTAGTTCAGCCCACAGATACAACAGGTATGAAAAAAATTGCCAAGCTTTACAAAAAAAAATCATTCAAAAGTAGATTAACCAGGTTCTCAAGTTACTATAAAATTCCTCAGCCCGTGTGAGTCTCCGCTTGTTCGGAGGGACCAAAAAGTACGTTATTATATTGTAGCAAATTACTTAAGTTTAAGGATGTAATAGAATCATCAAGTCAGCACCACCAGAGCAGAAGAGAGAAAAAAAAAGATTCCATTCGAGGCCGACAAGGAAAAGTCAAGGTCTCAAAGCTCTCAATAAGAATGAAGACGGACTTCAGACCTTCCCTCCACCTCCCATTATTATTACTGCAGTAATGCAAAGCCCGTATTACTGCTGCTGTCTCGTAACTCCACTACTTAAGCCTCAAATGCACAAGTGTGTGAAAAATTAACACGAGGAAATGATAAAATTCTTGGGCTGATTGTGAGATTAAATCTGAGCTCGATGAAATGTAGCCAGCACAAGACTTGGACTAGACGAGGTGTGTGAAGTACTTTTCTATTCTTCTAAATTAGGCTTTTGAGACGAGAAATACCTATTTTCTGTATATACAGATATTATGATTAAAGACACTGAAGCAGAAGAGAAAAAAATGAAAAGGAAAGCCTCTTCATGAACGGAAATAGTACAATGGGAACCAGAAAACACAGACAATATTAACTTACAGGATTCACAACTGGATGACTTTTCCCAGTTTCATCATTCCACTTGTTCTATATACTTATAGGATTTTCATACAGTTTCTGATGCGAACCAAAATATTAAAATGAAAAAAAAAACCAGTAGTCAAGACAAGAGAAAATTACTCGTAGTTCATCCTATCCTAGGTCCATGCTATACTTTACCTCTCCTCCTCTTGTATTTGTATTTTACTACTTTTAAAACGCGCAATTATCTTTTGCTACCTTCTTAATTCTCCCACTCCCTCTTCCTCTATTATACAATCAAATTATCCAACTATGTGTGTACCTTATAATTCAATCAGTCAGCCTGAACTATCTCTACGCCTTGGTCCACACAGAAGGCATATGAGTTCCCAAGCGTAATTACTCTTGGCCAGAAACAAAAGAACTTTCCACCCAGCTCCTCTCATTCTTAAAAACTTTTGCCAATGGACGGCCATGCACTCTGCATGCACGTTCCTAGCGAGCCTAATAATAATTACCCTGCCACTACTACAGTCAGTCGTCAGGTTAACTAACTCCTTCCTCTGAAGGTGTGGGAAGCCTCCAATGCATTCAGCCATCTCATACTCCAGAATCACACACTATTCTCAATCCCATCCGGCCATTTCGCCTCGCTGAACTTCCAGTTCCAGAACTGGTGCTCAAGGCTTTCCAATTAAAAATGTTTGCGTCATTCATTCATACTCACTGAAAATAAAATTCTTAGAAAAACCGAAATAAGCACACTTCTAACACCTCCTCGTTGCCCCGGTTTCCCCGTCCAATGCATCACAAGCTACCTCGAATAAGTATACACTTGCAACTTGCAACCCACCAATCAGCGCAAGCACTGATAACATGTGGTATCCTGGCTGGGTCGATTGACCGATTTTCATATGATCTGCAGTCACTATTTAAATATTAAGCCCTTTACTGTAGTTATTTTAGGTTATAAACTTTAAGGTGAATAATTCATAACTCCTTCCATTGATAACAGACGCTATGTTTTACTATGAACCTTAGATTTGTTTACCAAACTTCAAAATCGGACGTCAAAATACATAGATCGATAGATAGTGAAAAAAGCCAATTATCCTCAAGGATGACTGTTCCACAGCGAAAATATGTACTGTATTCAACTCATTCGCCTGAACTCATATAGAGAAATGAGGCAAGTGCGTTTCGCTGTGAGCAGTCTTGTATCTTGTAATTTAAAATTCGAAACCGAAATTCAGTTACTATATAATTACAAGAATCGGAAGATCATTACAATCTCATTTTCAAGAAAGAGATCGTAGAGCTATGAGATTGTAAGCTGTAAGGCTTTGGGTTTGAGTCTCACGAAAAAAGGGAAGTAAAAGATTTCTTGTCCCTTGTTCGTCAGCGTTTCTTAATGTTCTCTTAAATGGATTAACCTTTACACTGTTAAACAAATCATTAAAAAGTAATTTGAAGAAGCAAACCCACCATCGTCTCTAAATGAGCATTAACCAGCTGCTCCAACAGAAGAAAGGCCATTCAGAAGAGTTAATTTAGTATACATGAAAAGTAACCTTTGAACTTGAAGGGTACTTAGCCCCAACCCCAAGAACATAAGCTTCTCATGAGCTTCTCGGAAAATAAGCCTCATAATCATATTTAGCTTCTCATCAAAATTCTCGCTGAGTCATAAAAACCAGGCTTTGACAGAGTAAAGATTATTAGTCATCATAACACCCTTCGAGCAGCCCAAGATAGAAGTTGAAACACAGTAATCAACTCTCAAATAAGTACGAAATCCCTTTCGGACCTTCCTTTTATGTTTAAAAAGGTGCTCAACACAGCTTATCCGTGAACGGAATTTCACCAAAAATGTTCAAACAAAAAACTTGCTTATAACTCCACTGTGAAAAATATCTATCGTCGATTAGAATAAGCATTCAATACGTCAGCCGATTATTTATTCCTTTCTCTTAGTATAGATTCTCGTTATAGTTATCCGTGTTTAAACTTGCATACTAAAATCCCCATATGACCTTAAATGACGCACGAGCGGTAATGGTTTAACAAGAAGTAATTTCGTTGAGTCGTGATTGAAAATAAATAGATCGAAATTCTTGTATACGTCGTTTTAAAGACAGGTGCATATTAGAGTTTATCGGCTAAACCGTCAGTTCGGCGTTACTTTTTAATACTCATCCTATAGAATCTACTGTAATAGCGGAATATAACTAGTTATTGTAGATTGTAGTTATTATGCAGTCTAAATCCATCAAACAGTTTTAAGACTTTTGACCTCAATATGTTGCAGTGAAAATTAAAATAACAGACCTGAATTCTACGAGCAACTGCAAAACAACACTTTGGAAAAAAGGCCCCTGGTACACAAGAACGATGAAATTGATCCTGTGTAACCCACATGTAGAAATTATGTTCGGGTTTTACATCAAGCTAAATGTCTGTTAGCACCAGTTAAAAAAGTTCAAACCATGCACATAGCACATGTCTCCTCGGTTTTTCCTGTTCCTAAACTTTGATGAACATGCGAGTATACGAGTATATTTTAGGAACTTTGAACTCAACCCAAACCCCATCTGTTGTCATACAAAAGGACATAAACATTTGACTTTAATGTATTTAGTAACTTTGTTAAGCGATGTTTCACAAATAAATACAAGCGTAAACGTTGGCTAGTTATCATGCATAAAACTGTTCAATTTTCAACACAGCCTTTACGAACAGCACCTAATGTGTTTGCAAATATTAGGAAAACTGCCTGAAAAATAGCTTTACACACTATGTAAATGTACCTGTGAATAACTACAAACATCTGAATAAAAACCTGAGAAAAGGCCAAAATTGGCCATGATATTTATATCCATTTTATGAGCAGGTTCACTACTCTATTATCATAAAATTAAAATGGTACCACCCCACTACGAAAATTGCTAACCGCAACTACCTAAGCAACAAATGTTGACATTTAGTGGGAATAAAGAATGTGAATTCTTTAAACTAAGTAACGACGAATAAATTAAAAAACATTTTAAGCCAAACGCTTAGTTCAAAACTGCACTGAGCACTTGGCTCATTTAAATAATATTCAAAAATCAAAAATCTCAATGGAATATTTGAATGGAATATTTGGTGAAATATTTCATTTTTCTGTATTCTTCAATCTTAACTTTGTTTGTTTGTATCGACTGAATTTAAACCGCTGATTCGTGGGCTAAAAATATAAAGAAAGCTAACGGTTTCGAAATTATAAGACATTATAACTTACGGGAATTTGAGAGGTCTTTAAAAACTCAAGCAAGGCTTCCAGTGAACCGAGAGTCGAAGCCTGAACGAAAACTCCTCGATCTTGTAAACGAATTGAGCTCAACGCAGATTTTAATTCCAGTGCAACCTCCTCACGACAGATTTCAACTTCATCAGGGTGGTGCGCAACCTGAATATTTAAACCTGCGATAGCTTTTTCCAAATCTTTCCCAGCAATTTTGACTCCAATGGCTCCTTTGATTTCTTTGTACTCAATATAAGCACTCTGGAAGAAATTAAAATATATTATTATGGACAGACCGTCAAACAGACAATACAATTCAAAGATTCAAAGACTTCCAATGCAAGTAACCAGGAATACGAAAATGTGGCTAAAGGAGATTCAGTTGTCACATAAGTACCTTGATTCGGAGTTCCTTCATTGGTTGCGGAGTAAGCAGTGAACGAATCTGAGTGACAATTGGCCCATCAGTACCAGCCAGAATAAGCGCGTCACCCTCTCGTAAAGACCCATTCAAGAGTATCACATCAATGGTTGTGCCCAAACCGGGAATAGCCTTTACTTCCAATACAGTTGCCTAAAAACGTCAATTAGGTATGTAATTTAAAACATCCATATAACCAAAAACAAAACAATACGCTAGCAATTGAACTATAGTGGCTTAAATCAAAGCCAATTCTGCACAACCCACTTGCAGTTCTAAATAACTTATTTGGTAAATAATGAATAACGTTTATGCTCTATAGTATTTGAGTAACTTTTTTCTTATTAGGGAACTTCGTGAACTCCAAATTGCCGATTCAGGTAATCAGGTTGCACTAGGTAGAGCTGCAAAATCTACGTCTTCATTTTTGTCGTAGCACATTTGCTTCAGTAGGAGGTGGTTACGACATCACATTACAGGTATTTTTTCAAAATGGATTAGACGGATAAAATGCATGCCAATCGTATCGCTCAGCAGTATATTTCCTTGTTTTTGACAGTAAAGGTTTTAATTTATTCAAAAACCTCCGTGCCTCATTCGAAACGAGTAATCTAGTGCAATCCACTTCGTGGAACGAAGTTCAATTCTGAGATTTCCCTAATAAGCAAAGAGTTCCTGATCTCCACAATTTGTTTGAACACGCCTCATCGTAATAAAGGCTCAGAAAAAAGTATATTTCGTTCAATCAAGTAAAATACGTCAAAACGTTCAAAATATATTAATCAATACGGTATAGGTATATCATTTCAGAATTATTTTTTATGCAAAGTATTTCTAATAATCAAATGCTGATAGTTACCAAAGCAAATACAAATAAATACGGGACAATTAGTAGTTACTCCCGCTTCCATTCTTCTTCATTAATCGTTATATTCTTTACCTGTAGCTCATTTGAATACATAAGTCGCTTGGCCAGCATGTTCTGAGATAGTTCCACAATAAGCGACATCATGTTCCCCATTCCCTCACCGGTAACAGCACTCGTCGGAATCATTGAAATATAGGTTTTAATGTCAGGATTCTGATCAAACAGTGCAGCATTTAAACTCTGCAAAATACAAAGGGTGGATTAGGAACTCAATAATCACTAAGGCTAAACAATAGGAATTACCAGAATCAGAATGACCCACCTGCTCGGCAAATTGAACAATAATTTCATTGGTGCGCTTCTCAAACTCAAGCACGGTATTCTTAGGTTGAGCTTTAAGAACATCACGGATATCCTTTCTCCCCATAGTAGCCTGCCAGTCGTAAAGACTAAAAAATTATTATTAAAAATTAATAAATAAAATTTATTTATAACATTTAAACAATCGGTAATGGCTTGGTACGGTAAAGATAGCACCAGCAATTATTTGTATTTAATGAAGTCCAATAAAACATACCGATCAATCTTGTTCAGAGCGACCACAAATGGAGTTTTCTTTGCCTTTAGCAAATTGATTGATTCAATTGTTTGAGGCTCTAAGCCATGCATAATGTCAACAACCAATATAGCAATATCACAGAGTGACGATCCTCTATTGCGTAAATTGCTGAATGACTCGTGACCAGGCGTGTCAATGATTAGCAGACCTGGGATCTTCAGTTCTAGGTCTGCAAACTGTTCAAAAAATAAAAGACTATTTAAAAATAATGTCTCATCAAGAAATCGTAGACACCATCGAGTACTTACATTTCGAACCAATTTACATTGATCCTTGACAGCATCAATTGGCACATTTGTAGCTCCAATTTGTTGCGTGATACCACCAGCTTCACCATCTTGGACATGAGTCCTCCGAAGTTTGTCTAAGATCTTTGTTTTGCCTACAAGTGAATACACACTGTCGGAATGTTCAAACAGTAATTCTAAAAATTAAACGTAAGTTATTAAACTAGTACCTGTATCTACGTGACCAAGGACACAAACGACTGGAGCACGAAGTTCCTTGAGACTTCTGACCTTTTCATTTTCCTCCCTTCGTTTCTGTGGAGACAGGTGATGAATAGCAATAATTACTTATGATTTGTATTGTAATTGTAGGTACTTAAAATCTAGAAACTCGAATTTCAGGCCCGACGCCTCAAGCAAGATACACTACTTCTTATTCATTTAGTAAGGCCTCGGAACAGAAACTTGGGTTTCGAGTTTCTAGACTTATACTGTGTGTGTAGTATTTCTTTACCTGGATTCGAACTAAGGCTTTGTCTCGTTTCTTCTCGGCATCAGTCTTGTGCTCACTTTCACTACTGTATTCAGATGAACCTCCGCTCTCTTCTTCACTGTCATCATCGGAAACCGAATCGGCAGCAACACCATTCTTTACATGCTTCGACGGAGCCTGAGATTTTTTCCCTTTGACTGCTAGTCCCAATGCTTCAGTTGAGCTAGCACTTTCCGCCTCATCAGCGGATTCTTCGTCCCAAGTGTCCTTAATTTTCTCCTCAATAACCTCTACTTTGGGTTGCTCTGGCTCTTGTGAGGCAGGAGCAGCTTCTGGTTCGGGACTCTCACTTGTCTTCTGCTCTTCTTCAATTGACTGCTGTGTCTGAATTTGATTCTTCTTCCGGATTCGGGTCCCCGAACGCGCTTTCTTTTCCCCGCCAATTTCAGGAACATCTACACCTTGAGCTCGGAGCGCATCCAGCATTCCCTGGGCCCGCTGCCGATCCGCTCGTTGTTTTGGAGTTAAAAATTTACCCTCGGCCTTAAGTCTCTCCTTCTTCTCCTTCTCCTTTTGCTTCTTACGATCCTTTCGCTCTTGCTCCAAGCGTAACTATGTTTTAAATACGTTCAGTAACCTTTTAGTTGTATAAAAAACCCATGCTCATAATATACATCTTCATCTTATTGTACCACAATAGTAGGAACTCCGCTTTATCACGTATAATTTAATAGTCTTATAAGATAAAATTGAAGACTTAATACTACCTTCTCGAGACGCTGATTCTCGGATTCTTCGTGAAGTCGTTCTTTCTCCTCTTCCTCTTTCAAAAGCCTTTCCTCCTCCTCCTTTGCCTTTCTCTGAAACTCCTTGATTGCCTCAAGTTGTTTCGCCGTCGGTCCCTTTCGTTTCTTGTCATCTTTTGGCGGTTCCTTCTCCTTTGCTGCCGGCTTCTTCTTTTTCTTTTTTTTCTTATCAGCATCTCCGACATCACCTCCTTCAGCTCCAACTTTTTCCTCGTGATCACCTGTAAGTATTGAATAATAGTATATTTGAAGTCCATCTATTGTCGTCAAATGCTGAGGCAGGTATAAAAATCTCCTATTAAATTGTTTGCCCTATCCAATCGCGTAGATTTTCTATACAAACACAGATATAGTCCTAGTCATAACATGCATCAACACGAACGCAGAATACTTGAAACAGAAACTTGTTCACGCAGAGCAATACAACATTTATGTCATTATTCGTAAGTTTATCTACCAAATAATTCAATAAAAAGCCTGCAAGAACACTTATTTAGCAATGTGCGTGCTTTTGTTGCATTACGTTCGCGTATTACGTAGGTCAACTATTTATTCCGCAATCTAGGTAACATTCAATGCGATACTTCTTTATGTGTAGCAGGGAAGGCTTAATGACCATGAGCATAGCTTGGAAAATACGTACCTTCTCCTTTTGGATTAGGAGGATTGGTATTGGATTTCTTCATTACCTCCTCTCCTTGACCCACACTTGCTTCAGCTTCCTCCATTTCGCCTGTGCACAAAAAGATGATTTGCAAATTGAAATCAACTCTTCGAGCTTGGAGTTTTGAACAGAACTTCCGGAATCCCAATGCCGGCTTTCTATGGAATCTATTGGAATTTCTATGGAATCTCCAGAATTTCAACAGCAGTAGCTATACTACACGCTGCCCGCTATCCCACATCAAATCACCGAAAGCAACCCAGGACTCAGACTATGCACTTCCCATTCCGCGTAAACCCCGGCAAAGCAGTCGGCTGTTGCAAATTCGACATTGTCTAAATCCTGGCATGTCACGTTGCTTTGCATATTTCAAAAAGCGAAATCATTTAGTGGAAGTACAGCATAGAAAAACATTGATTTGTTAAGATCATATTAAGCCGAATTTCGTTGGATCTGGAATGGCCGAAAGGCCTGAGCCTTACCTCTCGTAACGGATAGTAGTCTAGACCTCGTCCGAACTTCAGCTTGAACCCTGTTTAAAGCAACAATTAGTAGTTTTTCAAACAACTAGCGCAGGGAAGCAGACGGCCAGTAACAATGCAATAGTGCCAGACACCAGACAGACGACCCAGAGCACGATTGCTCTCACTTTTAGGAATTTTTACTTCACATACGAAATGTGGTCACTTCCCACAACACACTTCTCGTGTCCCACGTTACACGCCAAACAAAGTGACCGGAAGGCGGAAGAGTAGCCAGAAGGAGACGTGGTCTGTGTGAATTTGCAGATAAGCCATATGGAGAAAACAACCTGAGCCCACGTACCGCATTCAGAGAGCTTAATCCCCACATGTGCCCTTTGGTTCCCAAATGAAGTAAGTGGGTTTAGTGGAAGAAGGAGACCGAATTGAACGTCATAGTTGCGGGAAGATGTGCAGTCGTCGACAGAACGTTCAACAGAGGGCGGATGGAGAGTGACTCAGGCTATCAAACGTAGATATTACATTACATTATTGATAATTATTTATCTAGGTATGTTGGTTTGTTTGTATGTATGTAGTAGTAAGTAGTATATGTATAAATAAACAATCACAATATTTTATAATACTAATAGTGCAACTATTAGCATAACGAGCAAGTAACCCGATCTATGAGGGCGGTCTAACAAAGAATCGGGTCCGAAGAAGCATCTATGAAAGCCAAGACCTGATCGATTTTATTATAGAAAAATACCATAATAAAAATAAAACCAGAAACTTGAAAACTGATTTTCAACTCCGAGACCCCAGTCAGACAACGAATAAAACGTAATGCATAGTAAGTACATTCTTCGGGTTGCGAGTTTCTAGACTTTACGTGCCAATACAAAACAAATGAAATTGAAACTATGCAACCTGATATAGTGCAGACGAGCCTATGCTGCTGATTGTGTTGATATTGAAACCTGCATTTGCGGTTTTGAAACACTTTTGCAGTTAATTGCTTATACACACCTTATGCAACATTTTATTGCCAACCTATGTAGGTATTTATATTTGTTATCATATTTTATGTGAGTGGAAGCCAAAACAGCCAGAACAAAAAACGATTGCATAGTGCAGACATGATTGGTTATAAAAATCAAAATGTGCATTAATAAGCCAGGAATTTCTTCCAGTGACTCAATTTTAGTTTGATAATTCATTCTACATACAAATAGCGTCCATCTCAAAACAAATTCGGTTTATTTCGGCTATTAAGTATTGTTTAGAATGACTGATTTTATGCCTGTGATTTAATCAAAGATTTAACATTAGCTAGAATAATATCAGAAGCCGTTCCAGGATTAACCTGGCCACTCCGTACTTGACTCTGGAGTGAATCAGTCATTGACTTTAATCGAGGGTCATGCAACAGTATATTTTTAAGACCCTCTTCTAAATGTGCCCACATCCACACGATTCTTTGACGTCCACGTTTCTCCATAAAATCACCGGCTGTTACTTGCTTATAAGAATTCACTTGTTCCCAAAACTTATCCAACCCATCTTTAGTCTTGGATGAGACTTGAAGTACCTACTCGAAAAAGATAAAGAGAAGCTTTTAGGGATCTGCACCAATTGATTATGTTGTTTGCTAGTAGTAAATATTAGCTTTGAGTGCCACTCGTACCTTTGTTTTCCACTTTGGTGAAGCGGATCTCATAAACTTAAGGGCAGCCATGTACTCGTACTGAGTTCTATGTGCTGCAGGAGCTAAATCACCATCAGCTTTTGTAACTACTAACAGATCTGCTCTCTCTACAATTCCCCGCTTGATTCCCTGTAACTCATCCCCGCTACCAGGCGGCAACAGCAAGATGAACATGTCCACCATGTTCGTCACAGCATATTCTGATTGACCAACACCTAGAAATAGATTACACATACAAGTAACCATACTAAACTTACATAATTAATACTTAGCATACAGTATAACTTCCCAACAACTAACAACATCTACAAGCTACACAACTGAATGTAATTACCTACCTACGGTTTCAACAATAATAAAGTCGTAGCCAGCATACTCGCAAAGTACAATTGCCTCATTTGTTGACCGCGTGACCCCACCAAGATGACCTCGAGCTGGAGACGGGCGTATGTATGCATTTGGATCTTTCGTTAGTTCGGGCATTCTTGTCTTGTCTCCCAATAGAGAGCCACCTGAAGTTGACGAAGACGGATCAACAGCTAGGACAGCAACTTTGAAACCTTGTGAGGTTAAAAATTTCCCCAAAACTTCAATGAATGTAGATTTCCCTGCTCCTGGAGGCCCGGACAATCCTGTAATATATAGTTTTCGGATCACTTAAATAATTGTAATTTGAATTTAGCATAGACGATAATATTGGTTGTGTAAGCACGCTAACATCTTGGCAATATCCGAAGAATGTATGGTTTATGGTTTCGCGGTCATTCCCATCTCAGTGTCACATTCACAGGTGGAAAGTCATTTAGAGACGCAAAACCATACACCATACGCAATTCTTTTTGTAATGCCATGCTAATAGCTAATCGACCTTTACCGTGAGCACCAGTATGGAAATAAAGCCGTATTGTATTTATTACCTATTCTGTAACTGGAAGACGGTTTTGAAGAACTGTCATTTAGCAGCCTTTCCAGCACCTTTTGCGCTAACTTCTTCTTCTCTTTGTGTTCCGTTTCCACCAAAGTGATTGTGGACGCAAGTGTTGCCCGACTTCCACCAATAAGGTTTTTTACGATCTTCTCCGCTGAAGACTCTCGACTGAGATCGTCATTCGTTTGAACCTTAGTCGCCACTTTTGAGCAAGCTAATTGGCAGTAGGTGGATCTTCTTGACAAGGCTACAGCTTTGGAAATCGCTTGGACTGGCCCGTGTCCCCATCTAACCTAACCAAAAATGTTAAATTACATATCAGTTGCGATGAATTTCATTTCCAAAATAATTCCTGCTAGTGTCTACGCGTGAAGGTGCAAATACCCAAGTTGAAAGTTAACGTGAGTCATTTGACTAGAACTTACACAAAGAGAAACTCCAGCAAAATGCCTCAGTGAAAACATGTTGCAAGTTGCAATACTCGTGAACGTGAAGCCACTACTGCTGCTGGTGAGCTGTTACTATCCACAATCTCTATAGTTATTATCCAATTCCCGGGCCTCGGCTGCATGTCACACACCCAACGTAACGTCAAACGTGTTTCACGTTAAAACAAAAGACAAGCTAAAAATCAGTAAATGGCAGTAATAATGAGTACTACATGTGCTCTTTAAATTCTTGTCCATCTCAAAACATGTGATTTCGGGATTAGCACCCTCTGGCACCCCACAGAGCAACTTCTGAAGCTCAGGCTGTGTGGGCATACGAAGAGGCCGCTCGTATGAAACCTTTTCTTGCTCTCCTAACCTTTCCAAATCCTGCCTCAAAAACCAATGTTTATGTGTGTTTTGTTTATGCGTAAGGGGCAGATCTTATGTCGTAGAAGAAAACTAGAAGCTTATCTCGACAGCACGCTACGGAGACCAATTAAGCAAACGATTTCGTTCGATATTGACAATCGCGACATTAAACTCATCTTTAAATAAACGAGCATTGCTATATTAAGGCAATCAACCGAACTTTCTTACAGTACTTAATTAGGAATAATACATATAAACTAACAAGTATTTAAAATATTTAGCAAACCTACTGATTTTGAATTCGTTTCGATTGAGCGCCACACGTAATTGATACATATCAAATAATCCACCAAAACACCTTCCCTAATTAGCTCGCATGAATATGGACTGCTGGGCCGATTAAAATTTATCATAATCTCTCATTGCAAATCTTTATGCAAGTCTTACCATATATTATAGCGGAGCACACAACAGAAGTATACATATCATATAACAGTTCTTATTGAGTATCTCATCGACCTATTATACTCTGTACTGAATATTTTAATGATCCCAAATCCCAACTCAACCTTTTGCATCAACTACTAATTTCTGCATTTGAACTTCTTTCCTGCAAGTGGATATATTTGGAGGCCCATGATAAACGAAAACAAAAAGAAGCTCAACTTGAACAGAAAACCCCCAAAATGTAGGTCCAATGGAGGAAGACCTTCCGAATGCGTACACGTACAAAAACTAGATATAGCTATATGTTTCCCCATTCGATTCCCCAGTTACACATACATCCACTCTGTTATACTACTGCAAACGCAACGTCCCTCTGCCTTCACGCATTTTTTGCCCCTCACCCCTAACTGCTTTTTTTCCTGAGGAGGAGGCTGAGATTTTGGTAGACTACGTATACGCATCATCGAGAGGAATGACTCTGCTGACGCACTTTGGTCAGGGTTTCAATCCACTAAACCTAAAATATCCCAATTAATCTATACACGACTAATTTATGTTAAAATTATAGCAGGTCACTATCTCGTAAATGGATGCTTAGGCTAAAGGTCAGGCTGGATTTTGGGTTCTGGAGAAAGCAAAGGGCGGGTTTTACTGAATGTGTGTCTGGTGGGCGATGAAACCCTTCCCTCTCTGACGCATGTTGTAGGCCAAGGAAAGCAAGATGGTTGGTAAGGCTCACACACAAACATTGTGGATATATATGTATAGGGAGTACGAGTAAAAGTGCGAGTGTATAGGTTCCCAAGGAAGAGACTAATGAGATTGAATGCGAGGTAGGGACGGACGTGGTGGTATGGTGGTAGTGCAGTGGCAAGGAGCGAACGCAGGGCTAGACGAGAGACAGAGTATAGGCAGGGAGGCCAGAGGACGAGTTATTCTTTTGGGCAATCCGCATCTCCTTATAAATACTAGGTTTTTCTCCCCAAATCCTCTCTCTGAGGACACCTTCTTACGATTACGACTCACTGCCTTGAGAACAAAATACCTTACCAACACAATCCTCTAAAAAAGTAAATAGAGACATTCAAATTAAGGAGAGAGGAGAGGAGAGTTACACTCACTCAGCCTCCAGTGTCAAGGGGACGCAGGGAGAGTCGGGCCACTCAGCGCAATTATACATGAGCCGCACTGGACTTGGACTCAGGATCCAGAATCCCAAGGCCTCCTCCGGACCACTTCCCACTACTGGCTGCTCAGAGTCTCCAATAATTGGTACGTCTTACATGGAATTTAATTGACATTCTGCTCTTTCGCTTCTTGTCGAGCTGGTTGCTACGGCTGAAGTCAGAATCATGGACATGGGCAATGATTTGACATATCAGTTAGTAAGTTTCTAAAAAGAAAGATATTACCGAGATACCATATCTCTGGTCGTACGTATATGCCCGAGCAATTATACCACAAATGTATTGCTTTAGCTGTGCTGATACTTTAATCTGAACTGTCACTAATTATTTGGACTTTTGGACCATTAATCCTGAAGGAAGGTGTGCTTAAGATCTGTCGTCGGGTAATAGAATATGTACTTACTGTCCTTGGCGATGTTGATAATGCCCAGTACTTTTACCGGTCCTCCAGTGAGCTGCGCGGTTGTAATTTTAACATTCGTTCGTATTCGGATGGGATGAATGAAATTCCTGATTGTTCCCAAGAACGTATATTGTCAAAGCAAGTGCACAGCTTGCTCCGCTTATCTTGATCGAGGAAGGCTAGTAACTTGTCATTCTGTTCGGTTCGCCATTATTCCCACTAATGTAATATTGATATGGATACATAATACATATTCGTACTCAAATAGGGAACAACCGGTACTGTTATTGAGTGCTTTGTCTAATATATATTGACCTAGGGTCATACAGTGTTTGTTTTTTTAGAAATTAGTACCCAACAAGTAATTTGCGTTGCAATCGAGTATGAATGCCAATAATTGATTCATTTTCGTTGTTTCTAGTGAGCCACGAAGAAGGTTGACCTTGCGTGGCTAGCGTAGCTCCTACAGAGAGTAAAACGAGAGGAATTTGCAATACCTACACTGTAACTAGAATGGATCATCAGTTTGTGTCCGCCTGTCTCTCCAACCTGCTCACTGTTCGGAATGCAAGAGGTCATCAAGGAACTTTGACTCCGCCGCTCACGGGACTCATAACGAGTTGAAAAGCGTTTGTGGCATTTACAAAGACTTGTTTGTATTCTTTGGAGCTTGAGTCTCATTTTGACTCACTAAGACTGCGAACGAACCCTAACTTATTATTGGCCATTAAGTGAATAATTTGATAGACTGAATTAGTTTACTGTAGTTTCCACGTCTCTTCATTTCTGTCTGTTAATACTCGACCGCCGTGACCCTCACTAGCCTCAGCTAAGAATGAATCAGCTGGAAGAAAAGATGCTTGAATGTCAGGACAGGATAGGACAACTCAAAACGGTTCCCTTGCTCCGCTGGACACTCTGCTCCTAGAATTTCAAGCCAAGGCTAATACGTAGAGCTCAACGGGATTTTTGCAACAATGTAAATTCACACCTGCCCAGGTGTAGCAACCAAACCAAAGAATTAATGATGCTGAGAGAAGAAGGACTGACTGAGTAATACAGAAAACTACAATCAACTAATCAGTCTTACGGAGTAAATACGTCACTCATCCGTTGTTGGAAGAACTTGAAAATGAATGTGTTCAATACCAATATACGTTATTAGCAATTCGGAATCCGATGAGCTGAAACTCTGACTAAACTCTAAGCTTGCCATAGAGAGAAGACGGATTTGGGTCATGCCAGGCATTTACCCAGTTCAAAAACTTTTTAGTGCAGTAACTGAAAAAGTAGAGAATGTCATGAGAAACTTGCTTCAAGTGTTGAAGTGTGCTGGAATAATGTGTTCATTGAAGATGTGCAAAGTATAAGCTGCACTAATACTCGTCCCCAGGGAGTAAGTACATTATACAGTGTCACTGGTCAACCAGATCAGAACAGAGACTCGCTCTGTTTACATTTTGGTTTACGTAAAATAGAGGAAAGAGAAAGGAAGTGAAAGTATTATAACTGTTTCTGAGTTTCCACGGACTCATCACCCGTCAAGACTCTTAATCCAATGTTGGATGAAGTCACAGCTGGAATAGAGAATCAGGAAAAGTAAGTATTAGCAATAGAGCCTTTGATCAAATTGGACAGTAGAAGTAGAATGCCCGTGCAGATTTTTTAGCCCAAAGTGACGCCTGATCTCAGAACTTAATTTTGATGAATTTCTGAGCTCCACTCCATCCGCTCAGCACCTCCAGCTGAATTGCTAATTAGTTTTCTCTCGAAAAAACCTTCCATCCGCAACGTTAGATGTCAATTTCTATTTCCCTTCAGTGTTTAACCCAAGAATTGATTCCAGAAACGTCAAATGTATTATTTCCAAAGAGACCTTGGACCAGAAACTTTCAGAGGAGAGAGAGGGAAGCCCTTCCGGGTTCTGGTTCTGATAATGGGAGCAAAAGTTTTGGATCCTTTTTCCAATAAAAGGGGAGGGCGGAATGTAGGGAAATAACTAAATATTAGATCTTCAAGGTTTCTGTTCTGTACCTCACTTCACACACATGCACAATTTGAGAGGCACGAACAAAATTGAAGAAGTACAAGAAATGAGAGTTAGCGCCTTTCAGGTGGTTGAGCGTTAACTTTCTTCTCCAGAAGCTTAAAAGTCGAAAACTTGTCAAAAATATAAGAATACGTTTTTACTCTAAGTGTATTTTATTCTTGCATAAAATCATTTCTTTATTCACATCTGACAAGTCTTCTTCTCCACGTGAGGTGAGATAACTTAAAAAGCGAAGCGGAAGGAATACATATTTCAGGAATTTCACCCCTATGCTATTTCTTCTGGTTATTTTATTGAAAATAATAAACTAATAATAACTAATAATAAAATAATTTAAAAAATCTGTTTATGGACGGCGAAATAGTTTTCCTCAAAATAGTTGCACTGAAAAACCCCGAAAAGTTGCTTCCGAGTTTTGCTGTTTTCTTGAAGTCCACGTTTAACCGTTTGACCCTAAACTGAAAATCGTGCTTAGGTTACATTCAGTTTGGCTAGGATAGGTTTCATATCGGGTCGTTGTCATTGGATTGAATTCGAAATTTTTGGATTGCCAAAAGTGGGAAGTCTTGTTCGAAGGAGCATTTTGTTAGGGAACTAATTTGTAAAACAATGCACAATAAAACGTTCCAAACAAAATTAATTTACTGAATTAGCTGTCCCGATTTCAATTTGAAATCCTTGTAAGTACTTAATTCAATCGGATATCGGATTGCACCTTGAGCATTTATAACTGAATCTTAACGATTTGTCGTTATACTACAAACAAGTGCTTCATTAGCTAGAATTATTTGGCTCAACAGCACTCGCTGCTGACGATGCTTGAGTTTGCAATGTGCGAGATGCGAACCATTGCTTCGTTTATACAAGTTGGTGACATCATTTTTACTGAAGATTGTCGTTACATTATTTGTTCAAAAAACTCAATCGAGATTACTTGAGGTGAGGCAAGGTTAACTTTCCCGTAATTCCAATTCGAGAGTGTCACATGTTGACAGGGCCGATCTAGCTCTGGATTACGCTGGCAGTAAATTATTCACTAAAGATGGAAAATTGTGGGTTACTGCTGATTAATGCAAGATGTAGCGATTGGTTTCCTTTGATGCGGTGCATACTGATCTCAATATTTTTTACTTTGAAGTACGCCTTGGGTTTTTATGGTGTAACAGAACATTTTTTTCCTTCTTCTTTTTGATAAAAATGAAGTACAAGGGTGAAGGATCGGACTTTAGCTGGTAGAATAGATTATCCGTATCTTCCATAAATTGAACCAGCAGCCGAGCCTTTAGCTCCTGGCATTGCATCATACCAAGTAAGTATTCCTTTTATCAGTTATCCGAGGGAACAGAAGCTCTCGTCCGATTTCTTGAAGACTTGGAATTTGGAAATCAGTTGACTCGTTCCCGAAAGCGTTGTTATAATTCTAATTTGATTTGAAATTCATGATGGGCTTCTGAGATGGGTTGAGGACTTGGAGGAAAGGCTTCCAAGGTAAAGCTATCGCTTTTATCGTGTCGCTCTTGTATATATTTCCAATTGTTTCTCATACATCACGAAGGGTGAGAGGAGCACGGAGGAACTTGACTTTGAATTATGCATGCCTAAATACCTTCTGCAGGGCAGGGGCTGTGTAGGCTCAGATTAGGTCTCCGTACTGATGCATCAATAATGTGGACGTGTGTTAAGGACGCCCTAAGCCCGGGACGCAGCAGAACAGCCCTATCACTAGTTCCCTTGCTCACTCCGTCTTCGTGGAAATTCAAAAGACTCAAAGTGGCTGGAAATTAACGTGAGGATTACCATTATCCTCCCCAAGACTACATGACATGGACCATCTGGAACTTGTAGAACCGAGACGACGAGAATAAAAATCGATGGTTGTGTCAAGTACATGTCTTTTATTCTCTCCTTCTGTCGATCCTAATTGTCCCATAACATTCAGCTCAGTTACTGTTCTTCCATCCCCGCTGCATCAGAATGCGAATGGCTTTATCGAGTCAACAGCGACTTGCATTGTACTGGAGGGAGACACCTATTAAGTACTGCATAGCACTATGCATAAGGACCAGAGCTTGGGATCACTCTAGCCATGTCCTGTTTGAAGACGCTCCAGACAAACCCCTCGATCTTTTTTTTTCTTATTTTGAAGAAAAGAAAGATGAACTCCAAAATGAGCTCCTTTGAGCTTTTGGGTGCAATAAAAATAGTCGTGGGCAAGGGAGAAGATTGGAAGATGCGTTGGGAACAGGCAGGAGGATGTGGTCTTGGGAAGTGTTGAGGAAGATAGAACCGACAAAAATAATTCTCGTGGAGACAAAAAATTAAAAGTCTCAGAGGACAGTGTACTTACATATGGGATGAACGTGCTCGGATTTACAATCTTAACCCCCTTCAACTTCAACCACTGACGTAGTCAATTTCACTGCTCAAACCCAAGGGCTCCGGAGTTTACTCGGAGTTTTATCGTGTCGACATTTTTAAAATCTATTAAATCGTCCGTGTTCTACTAGCAAAAGGCTATGCCAACCCCGGTCAAAGATGACAATCACTCCTGGAATTCATCAGTCCATCTATTACCTAAAATTTAGGATTGCTTCATCTCCCTTGCATTCAAAATTCGAACATCCGAGCCAGTCCTCGGGATTGCGGAATTGAACAAGGGATTCTGAACTTAGGTTTCCACTGGAAAACATGATATTCGAGATTAAAACTATGGGCCAGGATGCATCCATCTGAATCTTGATTCCAGATCGGAACACGCCATGTGCATACGCCTCAAAGCTATATCATGTTTTCTGTTCTCTTGTGAACGTTCAAGCTCCGCTTGGCTTCCTCAGGACCAGATCGGATATATGCATGAAAATGTACTTACAAAAATAGGTACATTTTTTTGTTTAAAAGTTTAAACTCTCCAGAGCAGAGGAGAAAGGATTCTTTTGAGTATAAATACCCCCTTTTTCTCATCTTCTTCCTTCAGGCTTATTGGTTGTATGTATTGAGGTTACTTGTTGGATGAATATATAAGCCTTTCTTATCATCTGTCCATGTCCATGGACTCACTGGAGAATGCAGCTTGGTCATGCACTCCGCTGCAGCAACCAGCTCCAACCTCCCCCGGCTCTTCTATTCTGCCTCTTCTCATGTTTATAAATTTAACGTTGTGGAAGGAGAGGCTTTTGGTGAGAAAACAGGAACCCGGCTTGTCCCGAGAACCAGATGGATGGATGAATTGCCTCATGTACTATTATGCAATGCAATGCAATATGCAATGCAACCAGCAGAGGCGTACTGAGGGCAGTGTTCGTAATCCCCGGAAATGTGCCCCACACATTGAACAATGCGTACCGAAAATTAGATTTTTGTTTTCTAGGATAAGGGATTTCCAAGGATACCCCACACGACCAGGTTATTAACAAAAACGTAAATTCAGATTTTCGGTTTGTGCTGCTCCCGGCGGTTATTTGAACCCGTCTAAGCATTTTCTCTGATCTTTAGAGTAAGAGGCTTCTGAGAAACAGGGCCGAAATTCAACAAATCCGGCATACAATAGTTATGTTCAAAAACTTTATTTCCCTTTGTACTATACCTTTAACGCTTCCTATTCTTTAGAAATATATTCACATTTATATGGTACCGTATCCACAAACCTATAGCTTTTAGATTCCTACGCCGTTGCTTAGAAGTCGCTAACTTTGTACGCAATTAATGGAAGAAGCGCAATTGAATCAGTATGTTAGACCCAATAATCGAATTTGGCAAAACATCTACAGATTCTTATTCGAATTTGTAACTGAACTGTACTAAGTCTCAATCGACGAATTAAGCGTTGTAGATTAAAAGCTATAGCTTTGAGCTTTTGCCCTATGGAAATAAAGGCCTCTCCACGCCACTACTGAATGCAACCCGTGGTCCACAGGGACAGCGACTGCCTTGTTATAATAACACCTAAGAACAGAGGATTTCCTTTTTCTACAGTTCCCTGTAATCTCATGCTAGCCTAAGACTACTAATATTAAATGTGACCGAGACCGAAGAATCGGTATTTTTGGTCAAAGCCTTAACTAACAACAGCCTTCTCCCTGTTCCATAGACGTTTAAATTGTTATTCTTATGCATGCTCCAAAGCATAATTTACATATTTTAGAATCATTTCAAATGTTGAAGCTGTTCCTCAACTCAAACCCTGGCCTCAACTCAACCCTTTACTTACTCATAAGCTCTCTGATCTTATGATGGCGTGGGAACAAACTCTGTGAAGCCCTTGCCCTGTTTGCGTTTGTATACTGGAATTCTCTAGTTGCCATCCATTTACGTTACAATGTTACAAACATTATCACGACCAAAAGTGTTCCAGTGCATGTAACAATGGACAATGGACACATCCCAGTGTGCAGCTTAAGGACACGATACGGTACCTCACCCCTAGGTTTCAACAATTTATTTTATATTGTAAATTATAATGCCAAAATCAAAAAATCAAAACCACCATGCGATGGCTAACATTAGTACCTAAATGTGTGCCAATTTTTAGCCGAATTTATTTAAACGTTGCTAAGATACCAATAAACCTAGTGAAAAACCAAAACGGTTTCTCACTATACATGTTATTTTCTTAACGTTTAAATAAAACGAGCTAA